>JAGWEN010000229.1:0-155997 GCA_018703685.1 Orius laevigatus
CCAGGGTTGTGGCGGTGGTGGTGGAGGTGGAGTGAGGAGGGAGAGTGGAGGAGGGAGGAGAGGAGGAAGGTTCGACAACATGGAGGAGAGGCGCTGGGTTATGGAGGTTCTAAAGGCGGACCGGCGGCGGGTGGCCGTCGGCGGGGCCGGCGGTGGGCGGCGGCGACGGGCGGAGTTGGCGGGGGGGAAAAGAAAGCAGCCCCTCCGCTTGCATCTGCATCGGCAAATCGACCGGAGGTGGCGGAGGAGGCGGCAAAGTTTCACGAGCGGAAGAAGCGCTTCTCCCACGAGTCGGAGTATTCGCTGAGCTAATCGTCGGAGTGCTCGTCGTCGACGTATTCGTTGTCGGTGGCGGAGGCGGCGCCTGCGACGGTCTCGGCCTCGACCTATTCGGACTCGTATACGCCTCCGCTGGGATACCACCATTACTCCCATTATGATTCACCATATGCATATTTCCACCCATCTGCTGCACAAGATTCGAATGATGATAATGATTCACATCATCATAAGTTCCAGCTCCAGTCACACTATAATGATTCCTAAAAGAATTTCTTAATAGAAATCAATAAATAACCATTTTAACTTACTGGTAAGCGTACAAGTGCTGCTGTGATGGACTATAAATTGCATCAGGAGGATAGTTTCTTTTTAATTCAATACTACTCGGCCTTAAAGGCCGTAAATCTTCATCAAGTCTTGTATCAGGATGATCTTGATACATCTAGAATAAAATCAAAATAAATATGTTTTCAAGGTTAAAAAGGGTCTTCAAATGAAAAAGTTTTTACAGAAAACTGGAAATCGTAGCGAAATTTTGAAAAAAAACCCGTTTTGTAAAAATCAATTTTTGTTCTTTACAGCCATAAAAAAGGGGTTTGTGGTTATCATGAATGGTTACAAACTATCATTTCTAATGTAAAATTTAACGCTGATTCCAAATCTAGCACCGGAAATTTTAGATTATTAAGGGAACTTGAGATATTGACGGTTTTATATCAAAAAACGTGTTTTTAGTGAAAAAATCTTTAAAAAATCATAACTCCAAGATGGATTGGGATAGGATACCCTAGCTAATGGGGTTTTACTTAGTTTAGTATGCCATTTAAACCATTTTTTAAAATAAACTAGAATACCTGAATTTGATGTGGAGCCCTATAGTGATTGTGCTGATTATGTTGGGGCATGATATATTCTCCATGTCCGACAGCAATTTGTCTTTGTCGCTCTCGTGTATTGTGCGGTTGGCGGACACGTTTTTTGTGTCTTCCTCCTTCTTCTTTTCGCGGTTTTGGCTGAATAAACATAATGAGATGATGATATCTTCCAAAAAACAAAAATTTACCTTTTTGCCTTTGTCGATGATGGCTCTTTCGGTATCTTTGAGCATCTCTTGCCTCCAGAGGTCGAAGAAATAGCCTGGATCTGTGTAAAATTTTAAACCGTCTTTTCCGTCGTCCCTGGTTTAAAAAATAAAATTAAACAAAATTTTGTTTATAAAATTAATATTATACCTGTATGGGTTGAGTTTGTCTAAAGGTGGCGGTTTGTCGCAAAGTTTGTACGTTTCTAACATGGCAGTCGGCATCGTGTCTCGAGAGACGACTTGCTGGTCGTAAACGACCGAACTTTTGAACGCTTTTCTCATATGGATGTCTTGAAGTGACACTAAAAAAAAATTTAAATACAATATTAACGCATATATTTACCAAGTATGGAAGTTAATGAAAACTAACCCTATTAAAGTGTTAAGAAAAGAAAAAAACATGCATTCTAATATACTCTGTTGTAAAATGTTGCATATCCCAGAATACAGAAAAGAGCTACAAAGTAAATTAATTTGGCAACTAAAAACTACAAAATTAATAGTGAAATTCTAAACAATACACCAAGTGGCCAAAAATTACAGTTTTTAGTGCAAATACGACCAGCAAAATTTTATTTTAGCTTTTACTGAACTCTGACTTGAAATCTTGCCCAGAATCTTAGGCCAGGATCCCTAATTCAAATTCAACCTTCAGAATTACTACTGCAAAATATACACCACCCAAACTGGAGCAGATACTAAATTAAACCCAAAAACCTTGTAAATCTTTCAAAATACACCAAATTTCTAACTTCCACTAGCTACTCCTAGCAAAATCACCAGCAAGGACTCTACTGATTGATCCTGTAAGTCATGTGTTACTTTGAAATATAAAAAGCTACTTTTGTGCAGAAATAGCTTTAAAAAATAAATAAAAGTTGCACACACAAAAAAAAATTCATTGTTGAAGTTTATAGCTCCCCTTCCTACTCCCTGCCCTCAGGGGGTTGAGGCAAGGAGCCTTCTATGTATATTAAAAGAGTCCAAAAACCTTTAGACCTGCTAAACTGGGATCCTTAATCCTCCAACCAATACATCAAGAAACTGGCCCGAGAAAGGCCAATATTCTAAACTATTACCAAAAAACAGGGCTAAAATTGGGAAAAGATCCTAAATACAAATAACTAATGGCATAAAACCTTCTAAACTGGCCAACCTGAAAACTCTAGCCCAGAGGTTCCCAAACTTTTTCGCAGTGCGCTCCCATTTTAAACAAATGAAAACCGGTGCGCCCCCCCCCCCCCCAAAAAAAAAAAGAAGTTTTGAATGTTAATTTTGAGGTTTTTAAAGAAAATTGGGGTTTTAAAAATGTAGATTTTAAGGTTGTTGACAAAATAAATTGCACTTAAAAAGCTGATTTGGAGAAAAAATGGCTCTTAAAACCATGATTTTAAATGTTGATATTAAGGTTTTTGAAGGAAATTTTGCTTTAAAACCTTTATTTTGAGATTTTTGAAGAAAAAAGGCTCTTAAAACTTTGATTTCGAGGTTTTTAGACGAAAATTGGGCTTTATAAAGAATGATTTTGAATTTTTTGACAAAAATTTCTTAAAGCCTTGATTTTGAGGTTTTTGATGAAAAATGGGCTTCACAAATGTTGATATTGAGGTTTTTGACGAAAATTTGGCATTTAACACCTTGATTTTGAGATTTTTGACGAAAAAGAAAAAAAAAAAAAAAAAAAAAAAAAAAGGCTCTTAAAACTTAGTTTTTGAGGTTTTTGGACGAAAATTGGGCTTTACAAATGTTGATTTTGAGGTTTTTAAAGAAAAATTGGCTCTTAAAATGTCGAATTTAAGGTTTTTGATGAAAGAGAGCCTTAATATACCTATGTTAAGAAAGAAAAGAAAAAAACTAAATTTTCAAGGAATATTTTGAGGAAAAAAAATCTTCCCCCCAGTTTGAGAACGGACCACTGCAGTCTAGCCTAAGAAAATTCCGACAGGGCAAAAATCGTCACTACTGCAACCAACCTTGCAAAACAACTTTTTCCTTAAAAACTACTGTAAACTAGTTCAAATTGGGCCCCATCACCAGCAAGGACTCTACTGTTCGATCCTGTAAGTCCTGGGTTACTTTGGATTATAAAAAGCTACGTTTGTGCTGAAATAGCTTGGAGGAAAAAAAAAAAAAAAAGTTGCAAAAAAAACTACTTAATGTAAAAATTTTTCTTAATTTACTTATCGACCGCATTGATTTGGAATACCCACTGTTACCTTCTTCGACAGTGCTGTCGAGCTGGGTTACTTTAACCGCGAGCCTGTCAAGCCTCGCCTGAAGGGATCCCGCTCGTGCCGCAATCCCTCGCGAGTCACGAGCCAACTCGGCGAAAAGATCTTCAGCGTGTTTGCTGAGCGAAGAAAGCTGGCGGACGACATTCGCTAGCGTCCCATTGGTCACCGCTTCCAAATCGGATGGAAAGCCGATGTCGCCGGGAATCGTCCCTCGGGCGACATGAACGGGCTCGATCGTCCTTTTAGGAAGTGGCATCTGCAAAAAAGGGAAAAATGTCAAGGTTATTTCCCAGTGAGTCAATCAATGATTCATACAACTTATCTATAACTTTTCCTCAATTAACCCCAAAAGTAATTAATTATTAATTAATCATCAAAATATTTTAATAACAATTCATGAATTAAAAAAACAGTTAAAATACATGGGAACACCCAAAAATAGACTGATCCGTTACAGAGAGGAATGAACGAATTAATGGGCGAGTTTAGGGTTTAATAAAGGGCATCCTTTTAAAATTGAACGTTCGACGTGTGAATAAAAGGGAATAAATTGAATTAAAAATTGGATGACAGGAGGGCCTGGCCACGGCGTTTTGCCGTTCAAATGTTAAAATGATGAATAAAACAAAATTACCTTTTATTCTTTGAGAACAAAAACTCGAGTTTAAATAAATTTAATTGTTTACATGATAAAATAAGAAACGGATTGAAAAATTGATGATGGAAAGTGAAACATTTTTTTCCTCTTTGATGAAAGAGCCGATTTTAATGGCGGACGCGATCCAGTCCCTTTTCTTTGATTACGAAAACGTCCTCTGAGTCTAAAAACGTCTTTAGGACATTTTTCAGGTTTTTCGTTTTGATAAAAATGTCGTTTTTGAATGATAAATGAGGAAAATTATGATTTTGAAGGATTTTTTGAAGTGTAAATTCAATAAATTTAAAAGGGCGGCGAGTTATTTTGTTGGAATTTGATCGAGTTTGCGGTGAATTTTTAGGCGCCAGTTTTTTGAACTTGTATCCGCGCCAAACTTTGACGGTCACGTGCTGCGGTTTTTCCTGACCCCGCTGCAGCATTTAATAAAAATTCGGGATATAATGGTTTTTATTTGAGGTTATTTGATACCAATTTTACCTGGTTTTGACCTCTGTTTAAGGTGTATATTTTGAAGATTTCGATACTTTGTGGTTTGGACACCGTTTAGACTGGTTGGGGCACCTTTTTGACTGGTTTGGGCCTATTTAAGTTTGGACAACTTTTTTCAACCTCTGACAACTGTTTTGAACCTCTAAGTTATGGTTTGGTGAATCGTTTGGACACCTTTTGACTCATTTCGACCCCTTGTAGACTCAACTGGTTTGGTTTGGACTGTTTTGGACCTATTTTGACTGGTTCGATCACATTTTTGCTGGATTGGACCCCTTATAGACTCAACTTGTTTGTAGGTACCCATTTTGACTGTTTTGGACCACTTTTGGCTAGTTTGGACCACTTATGACTGGTTCGGACCAATTTTGACTGGTTTGGACTTTGGACCGGACCCCTTTTAACTGTTTTCAACCCCTTATAGATTCAAACTCAAAGATTTAACTGGTTTGGACCCATTTTGACTGGTTAGTGCCCTTTTTGACTGATTTGGACCCCTTGCAGACTCAACTTGTTTGTACTCTTTTTGACTGGTTTGAACCCATTTTGACTGTTTTGGACCACTTATTACTGGTTCAGACCAATTTTGACTGGTTTGGACTTTGGACCCCTTTTAACTGTTTTCAACCCCTTATAGATTTAAACTCCAAAATTCAACCAAAGATTTAACTGGTTTGGACCCATTTTGACTGATTTCGACCCCTTATAGACTCAACTTGTTTGTACCCTTTTTGACTGGTTTGAACCCATTTTGACTGGTCAGGACCCATTCTGACTGATTTGACCACTTTTGGCTGGTTTGGACTTTGGACCTCTTTTAATGTATTTCAAACCCCTTTTCAACCAAAGATTCAACTGGTTTTGACCCATTTTGACTGGTTAGTGCCCTTTTTGACTGATTTGGACCCCTTATAGTCTCACTTGTTTGGACTCCTTTTTACCGGCTTGGACCAATTTTGGCTGGTTTTAACCATTTGGTTCGGACCCCCTATGACTGGTTTGGACCCATTTTGACTGATTTGGACCCCTTATAGACTCAACTTGTTCCTACCCTTTTTGACTGATTTAAACCCATTTTGACTGGTTAGGGCCCTTTTTGACTGATTTGGACCCCTTACAGACTCAACTTGTTTGGACTCCTTTTTACTGGTTTCATCCTCTGTTGACTGGTTTGGGCCCATTTTTAATGATTATTATGACCCCTTTTCGCTGGTTCGAACCCATTTCTGAATGACCCCTTTTGAATGGTTTGGACCCCTTTGTGATGGTTCGAACAAATTTTTACTAGTTATGGACTCTGTTTGACTGGTTAAGACAAACTAAATATCATAGAAAACTGGAATATTATATTAATCTCTAAATTACTTTTTGCAATCTTGTTGGTCCAAGGACATTGATTTCAAGCCCAGGAAGTTGCATTCAAACTGAGGTGATAAGAAACGATTCTTCTCTCAACTTTTATGAGTCATCACTCATCAAAAAGAAGGAGATTAATAATTGCTTTTTGAAATTTTTTTATTCTAACAATAACAGGATGTTTAAAAAAATATATCTTTAATGTCTGAGGTATTCATAATTATCACTATTTTTTGTACGAGTAGAAACCTTCGCCGGATTTGATCCCAAGTTTTCCTTCTTGGACTAATTTTTGAAGGGTCTTCACAGGCTTGAAGAGCTCAACGTCTGGATACTTTTCATGCCATCCTGAAAAAAAAATAATAAGCAGATGTTCAAAAAGATCCAGAAGCAGAATTACCATTGATGATAGAATTAGTGGTGTCAAGTCCGACATAGTCGGCTAACTCAAATGGCCCCATAGGATGGCCAGCACCAAGTTTCATGGCAATATCGATGTCTTTGCAGGACGCTTCGCCTCTTTCCATCATCCTGACAGCTTCAGCAAGTTGAGGTACAAGAAGACGGTTCACAACAAATCCAGGGGTGTCTTTACAAGTGATGGCCACTTTTCCAACAGCTTTACCCCAAGCCATCAACATCTGGTAAGTCTCCTCTGAAGTCTCCGGTGCTTTTATGACCTAAGAAAATGGGTTAAAAATTGAAAAAGTTATAAGCTGAATTACTTCAAGCAGCTTCATGACAGGGACAGGGTTGAAAAAATGAAGTCCGCCAAATCTATCCTTCCGTTTAGTTGCAGATGCGATCTCAGCAATCGGCAACGAAGAAGTGTTAGAAGCAAAGATTGTATGCTTTGGTGCAATTTCATCGATCGCAGAAAACAATTTATGCTTCGTGCTCAGATTTTCAACGATGGCCTCAACAACCAAATCGGTACTTTTGACCTCATTAGTCAGATCTGAAGAAAACTTCAGATTCCCCATCGCTTTCTGGACGAATTCAGACGATTTCGCATTATCATCCTAAAAAATAGAAAAATAATAATTAAAACTCTGGGAAATTTTGGTTTTCAAACCTTAAACTGTTTTTTGGCAACCCTGGTCAAATTTTTTTCAATAGCTTCTCTAGATTTCTCCAGAACCTTGTCGCTGATGTCCACTAGCACGACGTTATGTCCAGTTTGAGCAGCAACCTATAAAACATTTTTTCCCCAATAAAAATTTAAAAATTTAATTTTATTTACTTGAGCAATTCCTGATCCCATAAGTCCACCTCCGATGATGGTCACGTGCTTGATTGGTGCAGAAGCCATCGCTGAGGATGCAAGACCTCGAGTTATCATCGAAAACGCAATCGACATTTTTTAAATAAAATTTGATTCTATCAATCAAAATTATAATTAATTAATAATTGACCTTCTTTAGAGTACCAAATTAGGAATCTATAAATAGTAGGAGAAAAAGGAAGGGCCAAGAGTTAGGGTTTTCACAAAAGCCAATCAAGCATGACTCCTAATAATTTAATCTTATCAACAAATTAGAAGTAACTTAATTATCAGATAAGTTATCGTGAAAAAATTATTTGTTATTATTTATTTAATATTTTAGTATAATTAAGTTAAAAAATAAAATAATAAAAATTGTACCTTTTAAAAAGTTGAGGTAAAAAGAGAAGCGGAAGGATGAAAAGAAGTTCGGCTTCTGATAAAAAAGGATGAGAAACGTCAAAGGTTACATAAAAATTCCTTCGGGAGGAGATTGAGATAAGGAAGGACGAATCAGAGAATCAGGGTTGCCAGTCATCAAATTTCCCTTCGAATTTCTGGAAAGAGATGGTTTGGACAATTTTTGGTTTGTGACCTCTATCTCAAAAACTATGGGTTCTAGCGACTTGACCACTAAGTAAAAAATGAAAGTTTAGGAAACTTTGCAAAAAATGAGCTTTCAAAAAATAAAATCGGTTCAGCCGTTTAGCAGCTATCGATGGTCAAAGTTGACTTTTCTTAGGACCCCATAGTAGCACTTTTTTTTTACCTCTATCTCAAAACCTATGGATTCTGGAGACTTATACAATAAAAAATTTATAAAATTTTATAAAATTAGAAAAAGCGAATTTATAAAATCTGTGACTAATCACTAATGAGCATTTAAAAGTTCAAATCGGTGCAGCCGTTTGGCTAAAATGATTTTCCTGAGGCTGGTGTGGGAAAACTACTCATCCGATCGAGTTCGGACTGGTCTCATTTTAAAGATAACAAAATAATGAAATTTAAAAAAAATCGAGTTCTTTATCTTTTCTGGTTCAGTTTATCTTCATCAGCGATTACGCGAAGACACAGTTTACTTTTTTACTCTATGGGAGAACTACTAGTCCGGCGAAGCCCAGACTAATCTCTTTTTAAGGATGACAAACTTAGGAATATTTTAAAAAACGAATGAGGATTATAAATATTATAATAAATATGCAAAGCAAAAACAATTGAAAATTTTAATAACCACGGTAAATTTTCTTTGGGATGTTGGTAGCATTGTTAATACATAACATTTTGAAAGTTTCTTGCCTTGTTTTGTTTATAATTTTGAAGTTTTATTTTTGATTGATGAATTAGCTGTGTAATTGACGAAATGCCTCGAATTTGCTGCGTCCCCGGTTGCAGGACGAACTGCTTTAGGAAGCCAGGAGATAAGACGCCTCATATAAACACTTTCGTTTTTCCTAAAGATGACGAGAGACGAGAGATGTGGCTGAGCCTCATAAACGCCGCTTGGGGTGGCGAGTTCGCGCCGAAGGCCTACAGCTGCGTCTGCATCAAACATTTCAGAGACGAGTTCATCATGAGGGAGTCCTCCGCTGTACGAGACGACGGGACCATTTTGACTCTTCCGAGGACCAGACCCAAACTAACCAAAGACGCTTACCCTTCCATCTTTTTTTCGGAGACCACTAGTCTTAATGGTAAATTGCACACCCTTAGTGGATTATGTCAAGTTTGCATAAGAAGGAAATCAAAGCTGGCAATCAGTGGCCATCATACCTCTACATGGCTAAAGAGCAGAAACCCAGTTCTATACCGTCACCAATCACCCATACATTGAGAGCCTATATAAATCTGTCTAAAAAGGGTCAAAATCTATCTGAGAAATGCCTTTTCTTGTCTAAAAGGTCAAAATCTTGCTGAAAAAAGTCTTTTCTAGTCGAAAAAGGTCCAAAATCTGTCTGAAACATCCTTGTCAAGGGCTGATAAATGGCAAGGGTCTTTTCCTCTGGATTCCCTCTGGTCTTTCCTTGTCAAAAAAGGGACGAAATCTGACGGAAAAGGGTCTTTTTCTAATCCAAAAGGTTCAAAATCTGGCTGAAAAGCGTCTTTAAGGATCAAAATCTGTCTGTAAAGTGTCTTTCCTTGTCAAAAAGGTCAAAATGTAACAGGAAAGGGTCTTTTCTTATCAAAAAAAGGTTCCAAATTAGACTCAAAAGGGTCTTTTCTTGTCAATAAAAGGTCAAAAGCTGGCAGAAAAGGATCTTTCTTGGTCAAAAAGGGTCCAAATATCGCCGAAAATGTTCTTTTCTGATCAAAAAAAGTTCAAAATCTGGCAGAAAAGGGTCTATTTTTGTCAATAAAGATTCAAATTCTACCAGAAAAGGGTCTTATCAAAAAAGGCTCCAAATATGGCTGAAAATGGTTTTTTCTTATAATAAAAAAAAGTCAAAATTTGGCAGAAAAGGATCTTTCTTTGTCAAAAAGGGTCCAAATATGGCTGAAAATGGTCTGTTTCTAATCAAAAAGGTTCAAAATCTGGCTGAAAAGCGTCTTAACGGGTCAAAATCTGTCTGAAAAGTGTCTTTACTTGTCAAAAAGTTCAAAATGTAACAGAACAGGGTCTTTTATTATCAAAAAAGGTTCCAAATTAGACTCAAAAGGGTTTTTTATTGTCAATAAAAGGTCAAAATCTGGCAGAAAAGGATCTTTCTTTGTCTAAAAGGGTCCAAATATGGCTGAAAATGGTCTGTTTCTAATCAAAAAGGTTCAATATCTGGCTGAAAAGCGTCTTAAAGGGTCAAAATCTGTCTGGAAAGTGTCTTCACTTGTCAACAAGTTCAAAATCTAACAGAACAAGTCTTTTCTTATCAAAAAAGGTTCCAAATTAGACTCAAAAGGGTTTTTTATTGTCAATAAAAGGTCAAAATCTGGCAGAAAAGGATCTTTCTTTGTCAAAAAGGCGCCTCATCTTTTCCCTTGTATGTGTTTATTTTTTCTCCTTATGTTTCCCCTATTCGTTCCTGCGTTGGCCCCCCTGGGCCAAAATGTAAACTTCTCTTTTTAATATAAAATAAGTATAGGTATGTTAAATAAATGAAATCTTTTAGGAACTGCAAGGCCAAAATACTCAAGAACGAGAGAACTTGATCCATTAGATGACACACAAACGACTCTATCTAGGAATACAAGACGAAAGAAAACTGTAAGATGTTCTATTGTGTATCAAATTTTAGTTGGAAGTTTGCCCGGGAAACTGAGTTAATCGAAATTTTTTCTTCTTCAGACTTCCAGCGATGAGGCCACCAGCGACGAAATGAGCGAAGAAGAAATCGAGTTAATGAGCGAAGAAGAAACGATATTTTTCAGCGAAGAAGAAATCACGATGTCCGACGAAAATGATCCCATAACTCCAATTCCAAAAAGAAAGCTCGACCATATCGCACATGAACTTGAAGACGATTTGGAAGAGTTTGAAGACCGAAATGATGAAGCTTCAAATCTTGGTGCTTTTGTCGCTTCTCAACTTAAAAACCTCAATTCTTCCAAACTTCGGAAAAAGCTCAAAAACTCGATTATCCAACTATTGATCGACGTTTCAGAAGAAGATTTTAAAACCAATTCTTAAAATTTGTTTAAATAATTTATGTGCGTATTAAAGTTTGTTATTGTTATTTTTGGGTTTATTATTCAAAGACAACATTGCGGTTTAAGTTTTATTTTTCTCTTATGATCACATAATCAGCCTTTTTGGTTTCATGAAGTCTAATATTCTTGGGGATAGAGGTCGAAGTCACCTTTGTGGTAGATGGGGACGTCTTTGTAGAAGATGTTGGGGACGTTCCATTCTCCTTCGTAGGTCGGTCTGTCGAATGGGTATCCCAATGGGCGGTAGTCGTACAATTTGGAGCTTCCGCAAGTCGTGAAATATCCTTTGTTTTCACCGGTGTATTTCTTATCGAAGGGGCTGACGACAACATAGAAAGTGAAAGGTTGTCCGTTCTTCCATCCTCTAGGAAGCTGGAACCTGTCGGGGAATCCACAAGTGGTCTTAGGCTGCAAAAATTGGTCATTTAAAGATCTTAAATAAGGAAATTCTTACTTCGTAGTAGTAGGGCTCGTTGGAATTCAAAGCACTGTTGATCTTAGTGTACAATTTTCTGAATCCTTCGTTGTCTTGAGCGAAAACTGGCGAATCCTTTGAATTACGTTCAAAAACATTAAGTCCGGCAACCACTATAATGTTAAACAATTAAATTTTGCTTTGTTTATGAAAATTTTATTACTTTTGACTGGGAAACGGTCGAATTCAAACATGAGCATCCTCTTTTGTTCGAGAGTCAAAACATGTTCTTCGGAATCGTATTTGGGGCCGAGGAAGATCCTGACCATTCCTTCGTAAGCATTGTCGCTGTTTACGGTCACTTTGTAGGTGAAGGGTTTGTGGTTCAACCTCCATTGGCTAGCGTAGTATTTAATGTTGGTGTATTCCTTGTGTTCCTTGACCGGGATAGCGTTTGAGACTTCATAGTCGTATTTGTCGAAATAAGTGATCAATTTGTCGGCTTCAAAATCTTTGACGACGACTCCTGGGAATCCCAGCTAAAAACAAAAAAAATTAATTTTTTGTTTAAATTTTTTATTGTTTTACTTCTTTTTGGGTGTATGGCTTGAAGGTCTTCTTGTAGTACTGGAACATCCAGACGAGACGGTTTAAGTAGCTGTAGAAAGCAGGATCTCTCATTGCGGTACCGTGGTATGTCATAGCACCACCGATGTAGGAGTGGTCGTTGCTAGTTTTGACTGCAAGAGCCAAAGCGTCAAGTCCAGCGTAATAGTAAGAGCCGTAGTATTGCTTATTAGGCTTGTCGTACGCTCCATAAATGACTTTTCCAAGTTTGTCGATACCATCTTCATCATTGAGGGAGTATTTAGTGTCGTTGTACTAAAACAGAATTTTGGGTAATTTTTTACGAAATTTTTCTCTTACCCAGAACATTCCGTCGTCGATGGCTTCGATGAGTCTGTATTCGTATTTTTGGGCTTTCTTGACGTAATATTTGTTGAAATATTGTGGCTCGTAGTCGTCAGGACGAGTGTAGAAAGGATATCCGTTGAAATGAGTGATCCTTGGGGTGTAACCGACTTTGATCGGTTTGTTCCAGAAAAGGGGTTCAACATAAGGAAGACCGTTGGCCAACCTTTCCATAGAGTAGCGGGCGTACAACTGTTGGAGGGTGTAGTAGAAACCTTCGCCGTATTTGAACCAGTAGGATTTGTTGTATTTGACAGGGCACATCCATGCAGGGAAGCGGAAATGGTAAAGAGACCAATATGCGTTGAAGCCGACATCTTCTCTGAAGTAGCTGACTTTGTAGTCGTTATGCGGGGCATAGTTGTCGTATCCCAAAGGTCCTCCGAACATTCCGCTGTGGTAGTTGTATTCGTAGCCGGTATGGTTGTAAAAGAATTTCCCTTCCGTAAGTCCATACATCCTAGCATCATATACTTTGTGCATCGTCTCCTCCGGTGTGAAATAAGTCGGGAAAATTTCGTACAAAGATGGAATGTCATAATATTGGCAATCTTCTCTGTGCATGAGAGCGAGAGTGTACGCGTAGAAGAACTGCATCGGGTTGATGTGTTTCTTCGCCCAGGACGCTACTTTGTAAAAGGTTTCGAAGTCTTTCGCGAAAAAGAAAACGTCAAAAAGTTTAATCGTCTGCTTTCTCGTATGGTGGCAACTCATCGTAAAGACTCCGTCCTTTGGAAGATAGCCATGCTTGTACGAATACCAGAATTTCTCAACTACTTTAGGCTCCTAAACATATCATTAGTTACAAGACCTCATTTTTACATTCGACTTACATAAAAGAGGTCGCCTTGAGTTGAAAAATCAAAGTCGGCAAATTCATTTTTGAAAAATTCGTTGTGGCTTATTCCAACGTACAAATCCAAAACTTGTTTTTGCCTTTTTAAGAAAGTCGCATCCGCTAAAATTTTACAATTTTCAACTATTCGAAGAGAATAAATATATTTTTCGACTTACCAACTTTCTTTTCGCCTTTGATCGGAACGATCGTCGAGTAGGCCACGCCAATCGTAAGGCCAAGTACAAGCAAGGCTGTCTTCATCTTGTTACTGGTGCTGTCCAAAAAGGATCTTTCCCTTTTTATACTAGTTATCAACCTGACCCGTGTGTCAAATAGCAAATAAAAATTTTTTCTGTGCATATAGGCTTGATAACGTGAAATTTTTTTTCCATTATTAATTATTATTATATAAAAATTTTAATTATCATTTTACAGATTGTACGTTAATCTTGAAAATGCATTTTATTATTTTTTGTTCGGACAATAGGGAAAAAAAATTGATAAGTACATAGTCGTATGTTATACCCCAAAAAATCTCAAGAACACCATCTTCTTTCTATCTAGGAATTTTGCTTTTCTGCCTCTAGATGTTACAGCTAAAGCAGCTCTTTTGTAAATATTGTCGTTGCAACTATATACACCCCAAATGAAGCAAGATTAATCCAAGTTTATTAATAATTTAACTGTCTGTAAATTAATAAAGGATTATATATTTTTAAATTTTAAGACATCCTGCAGATAAAAAGAATCATTTTCATTCTTTTGAGCATTAGCCTAACTAAACCTAACCTAACCTAACCTTCTAAAACATGACCAAACTTTGCATTCACCAGCAATGGATTTTACTGTCTTTTGTAAATATTGTTGTTGCAACTATATACACCCCAAATGAAGCAAGATTAATCCAAGTTTATTAATAATTTAACTGTCTGTAAATTAATAAAGGATTATATATTTTTAAATTTTAAGACATCCAGCAGATCAAAAGAATCATCTTCACTCTTTTGATCATTAGCCTAACTAATCCTAATCTAACCTAACCTATCTAAAACATGACCAAACTTTGCATTCACCAGCAATGGATTTTACATTCACATTTTTCTGGAAGCCGACCCCACGATTGATTTTTCCACGTAAATTTAGGCGTGTTTATTGCATTTTAAAAATTTTACTATTTCATTGGATAATCAATAGAAGTTGCAGTTTTCAGACCATGAAGGCAAAAAGGAAGAACCAAAAATTTCCACACCTACACTTCTTGAAAAAAAAAAAAAAAAAAAAAAAAAAAAAAAAAAAAAAAAAAAAAAAATTCCATGCTCATTATAAATTCCAGATAATTTTTTTAATGCCTTCTTCTCAGTGCGAAAGATATCTCGCAATCTCACTATAATTTCTTCCTTATCTATAATTTCTTTATTATTAGATTATATTTTTATAATAATTGGTTGGGTACTTATTTTACAGGCTCTACAGAAAAGTTATATCACTCATACTTATCTGATACATCATGGTCTAATATGGGAGTGAGGAGTGAGGAGTTCTGTCCAAAGCCCCCAAATTTTGCTTGGTTTTTCGGTCTAGAACTCCAAAAAAATTATGAAGAAATCAGCGTTTTTGCCGAGATTTTTTTTTTTTTTTTTTTTAAATTCCCTAACTTTTCTATAAAAAGCCATTTTCAGTTAAAACTCCTGCCCCCCCCCCCCCCCCCTCAAAACATAAATCTGTCAATAAACACAATGAAATGAAAACAATTTGTGACAAAAAAAAAAAAAAATTAATTTTTTTAAAATAACTTTTTGTCCAAATTTTTTGTCCAAAAATTACGGAGATACAAATTTTTGGGCGAAATTTTTCTATAATCCTAAATTAATATTTCTTTAAAAGCCCACTTTCTGCCATAAACCTAAAACTTTTGAATCAAAAAGCAAATTTTCCATCTAAAACAGCTAATTTTATGTCCAATACTCAAAAAGTTGGTTTATAGAAGCCAATTTTTTTTTTTTTTTTTTTTTTTTCCCAAAACCCCTCAAATATGTAGTAGGATAAAAATCCAATTTTCTGTCTAAAACCCCAAATTTTTTTAAAGCCCATTTTCTGTCCCAAATCTCCAAAATTGGAAACAAAAAGTCAATTTTTTAAACCAATTTTGTACAAAACTTCCCAAATCTAAAAACCAATTTTTTTTTTTTTCTAACTCTCAAATTTTTTCTCCAAAACCCCTCAAAATTTGAGATAAAAATCGAATTTTCTGTCTACAGCTCCTTTAATTTACATTTAGAAATTAATTTTCTTCCAATTTTTTGCTGTAATTATCAAATTTTCCATTTTCTGTCCCAAATCCCTAAATTGGAGATATGTAGATACAACAAATTTCCCTAACAATTTAGGTTGGCTATACTGCGTATAACCTTACTTTAAAATCAAAAGAAAATTATTTTTCTGATAAGGATTTTTTGTTAATTTTTTTAAACTTTTCATGAAATAGTTTATTATTTGTTTAAAAATGCCAGCCTGGAGTAGTTTGGGTGGAAACGCCCTCAGATTTTTCTCTGGAAAAGTCAACGTTATCAGACCTAGTAAGTGAATTATGGAATTTTTAGTTTTTTTTTTTCATTGTTTTCTGCAGGTTTGGTCCGAAATATGAGTGGTGGGCATCATGAAAAGATGCCGATTCAGCCTTCGAGATGGCAATGGCTTAAATTTAAAGATCTCCTCCATTTGTACACGATGGTCGGTCTGGTCCCGGTTGGCCTCATCATCTTCTACACGAACGTTTTCATCGGCCCGGCCAAACTCGCCGAAATCCCTGAAGGCTACACGCCAAAGCACTGGGAATATTACAGGCACCCGATCACCCGATTCCTTGCACGTTATTGCTTCAACGCCCCCCAGCAAGAATACGAGAAGTACCTTCATCAACTCTATGAAGAAGACGAGAAGCAAAAAATAAGGTATACCAACCCGACTGGGAGTTCAAAATGCCATTCCCAACGTAACCAATTTTTATTTTAATTTTCAGAAAACTCGAGCAACAAGTTTTGGATAAAATGAAGGAAAATACCGATTACCAGGCATATTATTTTGTACCCATTGATGGCAAATATCATCGTCTCGTCCGTAAATATGCTGAAGAATTAAGAGACGTTGCTGGTCTCAGTGACAGGAAGGTGTAAATTACGATTTCTCATTCTGTAGCTTCACACAGATTGTAAAATAAATTGTTATTAGTTTTAATTACATAATTTTTTTCTGTTCTCAATTTTGTTGTTGTAATTCTTCTGGATTCGACCATTGACGTCATGGAAGCTAGGATGATCAGAAGGGCTCTTTTTGTCGAAAAGACAAAAAATCTTGCTCAAAAGGCTATTTTCTTGTAAAAAAAAAAGGTAAAAAAACTGGCTCAAAAGGGTCTTTTCTTGTCGAACAAAGTTCAAAATGAGGCTGAAAAGGATCTATCTTGTAAAAAAAGGTCAAAATCTGGCTGATTATGGTCTTTTCTTGTCAGAAAGAGTCAAAATTTGGCTGAAAAGGGCCTTTTCTTATCTAAAAAGGTTTCAAATCAAGGGTCACAATCTGCCTGAAAAGTGTCTTTTTTTGTCCAAATGGGTCAAAAAAGGTTCAAAATGAGGCTGCAAAGGATTTCATATCGTGAAAAGTGTCCAACTCTGGCTAATAATGGTCTTTTCTTGTAAAAAAAGGATCGAAACGAGGCTGAAAAGGGTCTTGTCTTGTCAAAAAGGCACCAATTCTGGCTGAAAAGGGCCTTTTCTTGTCGAAAAAGGTTCAAAATGAGGCTGAAAAGTATCTTATCTTGTAAAATAAGGTCAGAATCTGGCAGAAAAGGATCTTTCTTTGTCAAAAAGGGTCCAAATATGGCTGTAAATGGTCTTTTCTGATAAAAAAAAGTTCAAAATCTGGCAGGAAAGGATCTTTCTTTGTCAAAAAGGGTTCAAATATAGCTGAAAATGGCCTTTTCTTGTTAAAAAGGGCCAAAATTTGGCTAAATGGGGTTTCGAATCACGTGTCAAAATCTGTCTGAAAAGTGTTTTTTCTTGTCCAAATGGGTCAAAACCAGGCTGAAAAGTGTATTTTCTTGTCGAAAAGGGTAAAAAATCTGTCTGAAAAGTGTTTTTTCTTGTCCAAATGGGTCAAAATCAGGCTGAACAGTGTATTTTCTTGTCAAAAAGGGTCAAAATCTGTCTGAAAAGTGTTTTTTCTTGTTCAAATGAGTCAAAACCAGGCTGAAAAGTGTATTTTCTTGTCGAAAAGGGTAAAAATCAGGCTGAAAAGTGTACTTTCTTGTCGAAAAGGGTAAAAATCTGTCTGAAAAGTGTTTTTTCTTGTCCAAATGGGTCAAAATCAGGCTGAGAAGTGTATTTTCTTGTCGAAAAGGGTCTAAATCTGCTGGATAAAGTCTTTTCTTGTAAAAAAATTCAAGACTTAGGGCTGGTTGAGGATGTAGCTCATTTGTTGTAATCGGTCCCCTTGAAGTCAAAAAACGAATTTTTGAAAATCAACAAACGGATTATGATTTTTTAATCAATTTTTATTAATAACAAACTATTATAATATATAAATATTCATATAAATATTAAATTATAAGAATGAATGTTATCATGATTTTATTTTTTTTCATTCTATAATAATTTTAAATAAAACCAACTCAATTACTGGAACAAAAAAACAGAATTAACATGAAATTGATGCAGAGCGAATTATTTACAATATGCGGATAAGTTTCGATGACCTCAGTTGACGTTGAGCTGCTGAGCGGTTTGAAAAAGAATTTTCAGGCCGGTCATAAACGTCGCAATTTGAGAGAAATCGGATCCGGACACCATTTGAGTGATTATGGCGAGTCCGGTGACGTAATCCAAGTTTTGTATACATTGCACTAACTGTTCTAAACCTCCAAGAGTATTCGGCGAGAGCCTTCCTTCTCGCAGGAGATCATAAAGAGTTTCCAACTTCCGAGCGACGTCTTCAAGTTTCCGCTTTTGCAACTAAAATCGGATTATTTCCAACAAATAAAATTTCAAAAAATACATACAGGAGTTGCTCTCGAAACGCATTTATTTCGAAGGTCTTCAAAAGTATTCTGTATATAGACGTATTGTTGGGGCATCTGCGGCTTCGGCTGCGATGAAACGGAAGGTGGCCGACTAAGAGGTGGTGGATCGCCATAGCCACCTTGAGGCTAAAATTTCATAAAATAATACAAACTCAAGATTTCTAGAAAGTTTTTTCATTACTTTTATCTGAGATACCTGAGGAGGCGGCATCGATGGGATATTTTGATTTATTTGTTGATACTGTGGCATTTCAGGCACTGCAGGAGGAGCACTTCCAAGAAGAGGATGCGTTATTGGATTCAAAGGTTGGAATTCTTGTTTCGGCTATAAAATATAACAAATTTTTAATTGGAGGCAGCCAAATAAGAAAAAATACACTAAGTGCGCTAAAAATTTTACATGCCAAAATCAAAAAGAAACCCTGTGATTAATAGGCCTGTCTGATGGCCTTAAAATCATAAAATAAAAACATGCTTAAAACCGATAATTTCCAAATAGTTCAAAAAATTGTTAAAAAAAACTAGAGAAACTGGTCTGTTTTCTTTTTTAGTTTATTTCCAATCTGCTAAATCGGAAATAAACGTTTATTGTCTGTTAGCTTATTTTTCTACCTGTTTCTTCTTTGACTGATAAATCTTCAAACCAGAATGAATAGCTGACATCTCAGTTTCATGTCTCTAACAAGAAATATTGAAAAAATAAATTTTAAAACTTTAATATAAGAGCGCTTTAAAAAGAAATTTTCATTCAAATATAGAGGAGCCATCCAAAACAACTAACGAGCAATAAAGATCAGATTTTGACTTAAGTACTTACACTAAAATGATAATTTCTTGGGAAATGCTTTAAAAAATTTAAAAAAGTCAAATTTTTGGGATAATTGAAGATTGGATGCTTACTTGGGTTGATCTTGGAGTTAAAACAGGAGGATCATTCCAACCGGAGGCTGGGCCGTACTGTGCTGAAGCCATTTCTTGGGTTGGTATTCCTGGAAATGATGTTGAAAAGTTGGATTGATTGATGAAAATGGTTTACCTTGATAGTTGCTTTGGGGAGGGTTATATAATGATTCGGGAGGCGCTGGAGTTGGTTTGAATTGAGAAAATGATTGGAAATTGGAAGTCTGGGCTGGAGGTGGGGAAAATGGTTGGTTATAGGATTGGAAATTGGATGGCTGGTTAGGAACTTGGGTTGATCCAAACATCGGGACTTGAGGAGCATTCTGCTGGGAGTAGCCACGATTGTAGCCTCCTCCTGCCACAGAAGGATCGACAACGTATTTTTTCATATTCCCACTTTGGATTTGAGGACTCGGCGAATTTCTAGAAAGCTGAGCGGCGGGAGGCGGAGGCTGGACCGGTTTCGCTGCATAACTCGGCGAACTTGCATAATTCGCAGGACTCGCATAATTCATCGGAGTTGAATTTCCGTAATTCGGGGCATTCTGGCCAGAAAGCTTTCCATATGAATTATTCACATTTTGCTAAAATAAAATTGTAAAACAAAAAAAAAACTCGATTTCAGAATAGTACCTGATAAGGCATTGAACCTTTTCTAACATTCTGTGCTGGTTGGACATTATGACCTAAAGCACAGCCTAATCTGGTCCTTAATTCAATAATTCTTTCATCTTGAGAATCGTTGAGATATTTCATCGCAGTTTCAAGGTCGCCTAGGGATGCGACAGTCTCACTGTAGTTGACTATCAAAGTCGCAACATCACCGGCTATTGGAAACTGGTGACCGTGCGAAGACATCGCAGCTTTCGAGACAAGAACGAGTTCGACCAATTCTTGCATATTTAATGCAGTGAGGGTCACCTCGGATGTCCTTTTTTGAATCAAAGGTCCTACATTTCCCGATGCAATATAGCAGATGTCAGCACACATTGAAAACTCTCCACCAGCTTGTTCTAATCTCGAGCCCAATATTCCTATAATAAAATTTAAAACATCAAATGTTTGATTTTTGGATAGAAATAACTTACTGATCAGTTCATGCATGTTCTGCTCGTCGGCGTAAGTCAAAATGGCGGTGAGGGCTTCTTTCCAGCTTTTTAACTCGCAATTTTGAACGACCGAAGACCAATCTTCGCTGACAAGGGCGCTGATTATATTCGTCAAATAACCTTCTCTTTTCTAATAAAATCAATTAATAGAAAAAAAAAATTTAAAGAAATTTTTACTTTGAAATATTGGATTTGAGTTTTGGCTAAGACTTGAGGACCTGCGGCCATCGCTAAAACGAGAGCGTCGGCCATTTTGTTTTCGTTCAGGCATATTTCGATCGCTTCCTCGACTCCACCGACCAACAACGCCTTACAAACTCTCGACTCAACATCTAAAATAATAATAACATAATAATTTTTATTAGTATTTTATAAACTTACCATTGCTATCCGTTATTATTTTAAAAGGCTTCTTTTCCGGTGTTTGCTGGGCGGATAAATTTTCAAAAATATCACCACCATTTAAGTGTTCTCTATTTTCGGAATTCTAAAAGAGTAAAATTAGTAAAGACAAAAATTAGTGATAGGAAATTAGTTCATTACAATTTGATCTGATATCCTTGTGTTCTCAAGCCCGTCCTAATAGTAAAGAAAAAAAAATTAAATAAGTAGGTATTTAATAAGTAAATAAAGCAACATGGGTGGATGTGATGCAGTTTTCTTAAGAGAAGTGGGTGTCCAATCACCGCATGATTGGGGCCCAAAACGCTGAATGATTGGTACCCAAAACGGTGCATGATTGGTGCCCAAAAACACTACATGATTGGGGCCCAAAACACTGCACGATTGGTGCCCAAAACTCCGCACGATTGGTGCCCAAAACTTCGCACGATTGGTGCCCAAAACACTACATGATTGGTGCCCAAAACGGTGCATCGTGATTGGTGCCCAAAAATGTGCATCGTGATTGGTGCCCAAAAAGGTGCATCGTGATTTGATGCCCAAAACGGTGCATCGTGATTGGTGCCCAAAAAGCTGCACGATTGGCGCCCAAAACGGTGCATCGTGATTGGTGCCCAAAACGGTGCAGGGTGATTGGTGCCCAAAAAGCTGCACAATTGGTGCCCAAAACACTGAACGATTGGTGCCCAAAACACTGCACGATGGGTGCCCAATCAATGCAAAACGGGTTCTTACCCACTGCATGATGGGTACTAAAGCAAGGCATGACAAAAAAAAGTGCTAGTTTATACCTGTCCTAGGTTGGACAACTGTCCTGAAAGGTGGTCGATATCATTTTTTACAGTCTTAGATGCTCCTAACAACTTTAATACCTATGGAATAATAGAAATGATATAATTAAGTATAAAAAGTGAGTTTGAAACGCTTACTGCTGCTCTGTTGTAGCCGAGAAGATCGGCGATCGCAGTTCTTGGATTGTGGCTAAAGCTTGCTTCGAGAAAACGCCATATCGGATCTTGTTTACCGCGGCAGATCTCGTCGTAACGCCCTTGGCTTATGTTTTGCTCTAACTGCCTCGCTCTTTCAAGAAAACTGTCATCTTCGTGGACTTGATTCAAGGTCACACCGGCACTTCCGTAGGTCACAAGTTTCCCTCCAAACTAAAAATTAAATTAATTTTGTTTAAATCAAAAGATGCTTACTTACACCAAATCGAGCTCCACATTGCTTTCTGAGCCATTTCGGGGCTTTTTTTAAATTAACCGCTGGCTGCTGGGCATGAATTTGAGGCTCAGTGTAGTCGCCCATTCCAGGAAAAGATTCTGCAATCTAAAAAATTATTAAAAATAGTAATAATTGTATATTTCTTTCACTTACTTTATTATTGCTCATTTGCATTTGGGAGGTTCCTCCAAGTAAAGAATAGATGCTGGTATGACCGTCGCAGCTGGAACTTACAATCAACGAAGGATTACGAGGGCACCAGCTCACGTCAAATATCCACTGTTGTGAATTCGGAATTTCGCAGACAATTTCGCCATCCTAAACACAATTATAAATAAAGGCGATTTTAACCAATGAACATACATTAGTTGTATTGGGATCCCAACAGAAGATTTTGTTATCTTTTCCACTACTTATGAGTAAATCTGGATCTTGACTGCACCATGCTAAAGACAATACACCTCTGGAAAATAACACAATGAAAATGGACAGAAAAATTTATTTGAAAATACCGTGAATGGCCATGAAAGGTTTTGACGGGTGCAGTGGCGAATCGGAGATCCCAAAGTTGGATTAGCGGACTTGTGTCTTCTTCGGATGCGAGGCATAACTGTGTCGCGACTTCTGGATGCCAGGCCACAACTTTCCACCTCACCTACAAAACAATTTGTGGAATTACGGTTTTTAGTAGGCAGAAGGAAAATTGGTTAAACATGAAGGCCACCAATATGAAATTTTTTTTGAAATGGTTTACTTGCACAAAAAAAAAAAATTTTTTTTTTTCAATGGCTTTTCCTATTGGCATTAGCCAATAAAAACTGGTTTATTTGATTACATTAAAATTGGTTTACTTGGAGCCGAACGGTTTACTTGATTTACTAGTGGGTAAAATAGGGAAATTTGGTTTGTAAAAATTGGTTTGATTTGACAAAATGGTTTACCTACTTGGACAAAATGGGTTTACTTGATTTTACCAAAATTGGTTTAATTAACCATAAAAAACCTTATGAGACCTAAAACTTATAAAACGTAATCCTAAAAAATTTTTAAAAAGTTACGTTGATCGTTCTTTCTTGATCATTCTTTCTGACCCTTTAAATGTCTAAGGTTATGAACCTCGAAATCAACATTTTAAGTCAAAACCCTTAAAATTTACATTATGTATTTAATAACCAATCTTTCATCAAAAATCTCAAAATCAACATTTTTTAAATCCAAATTTTTGTCAAAAAATCTCAAAATCAAGGCTATTTTTCGTCAAAACCCTTAAAATTTACATTTTTAAGAACCAATCTTTCATCAAAAACCTCAAAATCAACATTTTAGACAGCCAAATTTTCGTCAAAAAACCTCAAAATCAACGTTTTGAGAGATAATTTTTGCAAAAAAAAAAAAAAAAAAAAAAAAAAAAAAAAAAAAAACCCTCAAAACTGTGTTGTCAAAAACCTCAAAATTAATAAAAGCAGCAATAAAGCCAAATTTTCGTTCAAAACCCTCAAAATCCAATAAAAATGAGTTGTTTTTTTATTTGTCATTAAATTTGGGGGGATATGCACAAAAATAGGATGAAGAATTTGGGGGGGCTTTTTATTTTTTTTACAATGAAATTAGCTTCCCTCATGTTTTTGCCAATGATCCCCCCAAAAACATGAGTGAAGCTAATTTCATTCTATAAAAAAAAAAAAAAAAAAAAAAAAAAAAAAAAAAAAAAAAAAAAAAAAAAAAAAAAAAAAAAACCCCCCCCCTCCAATTCTTCATCCAAAAAGCCTATTTTTGTGTATACCCCCCCAAATTTAATGTAAAAAACAACTCATTTTTATTGGATTTTGAGGGTTTTAAACGGAAATTTGGCTTTATAGCTGCTTTTGCTAATTTTGAGGTTTTTGACAACACTTATCTCCTAAAACTTTGGTTTTAAGTTTTTTTTTTTTTTTTTTTTTTTTTGCAAAAATTATCTCTCAAAACGTTGATTTTGAGGTTTTTTGACGAAAATTTGGCTGTATAAAATGTTGATTTTGAGGTTTTCGATGAAAGATTGGTTCTTATAAATGTAAATTTTAAGATTTTTGACAAAATTTTTAAGGTTTTTTTTTTTAATTTTCTCTTTTTGAAAGGGATTTTTCGGTCGAAAATCCCTAAAAAATCCAATTTGTAGATAAAAACAAATTTCCCTCACTTTTCCATACTTTTTATGTCATTCCCTGACATTTTTCCAGGTTTTCCTGTTAGCGGCCACCCTGTTCAAGAGGGGGAGGGGAAGATGTTTGCCATGAAACCTTCAATGGTGGTGGTCCAAATTATTCAGCCTTACCCTAGTTGTTGTATCCGTCAGTTTTATGATTGGCTCGTTTTTCCTCAAGTCCCAAATGACAGATCTGGTCGGAAAAGTCGATGCCAAAATGTGTTGAACTGAAAAAACAGAACATAAAAAACAAAAAAAAAACTTTTAATCTTATCAACCTTGACGGTTCCAGGCAAGCCAGGCGACATCTTCATGAGGCTGCGATTTCGTCCCAGGAGTCATCGGTGTCCCCGTATTATTCACATCCCACAAGAATATCTCACTATTCGTAGCACCAGTAGCCAAAAGATTTTTCTAAAAAAAAAAAAAAAAAAATCATTAAAAAAATGCAATTTTTTAAGCAAATTTGGTACTTGAGTAGGATTGAAATCGAGTGCTTTGACAGGCCCAGTGTGTCGCTCAGTGTTAGCAACAAGCGAATCTTCTTTGGCCAAAAGTTTAGCGACGTCATACATCTGGATGACTCCATTATCGCACCCGCCGACAATCGTCCCAGCCCCTACTCCTCCCCATGAAACCTTATGGAACCTAAAAAACACTCAAAACCCTTCAAAAACACAAAAAACAAACCTGTGGGGGCTTGCGATAGAAGTTTTGAGCTCTAAATCTAAGCTCGGTTCTGTCAAATTGAGTCCATAGACCTCAAGGGAAGCCGAAGTATTGAAAGAAGCATCAAGCTGCTGTGCCGCAGTTCCAGCAGCCAGCAAAATCGGATAGTGGTCGACCGGTGACCAAGAAGTATTCACGGTCCTTTCTATCTCTTTTACTTTCATTATCAACTAAAAAACAACAAATAAAATAATTCATACGTCAAAATTTCAATTCTTACCGGCTCATGAATTCAAAAGCCTTTAAATTTTTTGTTTTAATTTTATAAAAACCTAAAGAATATCTCCTTAATTAAAATATGCTTAAAAAGAGATTAAAAAGGGAATTTTTTAAATAAAAACGATCTGCAGCCCGGTTCCAACGTGGCGTACCAACACAAAAATAATCTTAAGTCAGAAAAACCTTTCTGTCATCTGTGACTTGCCGCTGTTGTCGTTTACAGTGTTGCCGCATTCATTATTTACAGTGTTGCCGCTTCAAAATTTTACCTGGTGTACTTTCGAGGGAAATTTCCTTATGGTGGCGGGAAATTTTATTTTCTCTTAGAAGAGAAATTTAAGCAAAAAAGGGAAATTCTAATATCACGCATTTTGCATAGCAAATGATAGCAAGCCACGCCACAAAAAGTTCATGTTTTTGCATAATTTTTAACCAATAAAAGTATTTTTTTACCGAAATTTGACAAATTTTACTAATTATTTCCTTTATTTTTTGACCTAATTTTTTCCACAGAGAAGACAAAGTGTGTTGCTTTTATTTCTTAGGAAAATAGAGCAAACGGGAAAAATTTTAGAAAAGGGAAATTTTGAGGGGATATTTCTTCTAGAGGCTACAGCTAACAGCACTGGCGGCCATTCTAACCTAAAAATCTAAAATTTTGTATGTTTTGCTGTTCTATTTCACATTTATTTCATAAAAGAATTTGCAATCTTTTAGCCTAAAGGCGATATTTTATTATTTAAATTGTGTTTATTATGGTCGAAGAGACTATTTATTCAAGCAAGCCGAAGGTATAAACTTTTTCTTGTATATTTTGCTCTTTTATGTTTCACCGGTTTCACTATTTACGGTCAATAGTATTTTGATACTTTTTAAAAAGCTCTGCATTTTGTTTGGGTGGTAGTAGAAACTTTTTGGAGTTTCTTGCTTTACTTGTGAAAAGTGTACAAAAACGTCTTAATTCTTATCATGATGAAATGGACGCTTATTAGCTGGGATTCTTGGTCAGTGAAACCTCTGAGGATAAGTTGAGTCCGCTGCCTGATATTTCGGTTTTAAATAATTATTGTTGATTTTCAAATGTATTTATCATTTCAGTTCGAAAACCCTATAAAAATAGTGTTCTAAGTTCTGTGCCTAACTTAAGAAATGAGCAGGGTGGCTACCCTGCTAGTGATTACAAAGTGACTAAACTGGCTAGTTAGTCACTTTGTAATCACTATTAGTAAAATTTGGTCACTGTAGTCCCTATTTCAAGGCTGATAGTTCCGTTTTTCCAAACTTCCATTCTCATCGGTTTACCCATATATTATTATCATATCTATACCGTTAAGGATATCAAAATTTGCCTCTAAGTATTCATCCAATTTAATTACCTTTAAAATGAGTATAGTTTCGACTCTCTAGGTCATTCCGTTTTCCTGTAAAATCCATAAATGTAGGTATAATCTTATATTTTTTTAAAAAACTTGAAACTTAAAAACTACCATTTTCAAACCATGAAAGGTGGAGGAGTTGGTCTTTTTGGAAGTGCATTACCATTTAAATGTGTATAGTCTTGACTCGATTGGACGAGTAGTTCTCCCGTAAGCCAAAAATAATGTTGTTTTTGTGAAATTCTTGTATTTATGACCATTTTTGTACCATGAAAGATAAAGAGCTCCGTCTTTTTGGATTATGTTCTTTAGTTTAGTTCCTTTTCTAGGACGTTCCATTTTTCCATGTCCCCTATGTTATTACCGGGAAGCTGTTTTTTGCCTCAAATTACTTTCAACCAATGATATTCCCTCAACGGTTATTGATACGTGAAAAATGAATAGAAACATTTTTGTTGCAAATTTAATCAGCTACATTTTACTTAAAATGAATTTTTTTTATAGGACCTACCGTTTTCAAGCTGGGAGCAAAAATGTGAAAAAAACAACCTTTTCCCCCTCCTTCCACTACTCACCTCCCAGGGCGTTTAGTGCCTATGCTAAAATTTCTTTCTGATTCATTAAGAGGTTTCACTGTACTTTTAGGGCGGTTTTGTTGTGTTTTATGTGTATTTGCAGGTAAATATCATTCAATAAATTGTGAAATATGAGTTAAAGACATCATGTTTTTAACCGTATTGCATAAAAAAGGATTTCTATGAAAATTTTGGCCTAAAAAGGTTGAAAATTGTCATTGATGTCCTTGTTTATATTTGTTGATAACATTTAATTATTGAGTTTGGTGTTTTTGTTTTGTTTAGATAAATTAAAATGGAAGGAGAGCAAGAGTTGAAGCAGCCTGAGTTTTTCGGTGAAAATGGTGATCAGCCGATGGATCCCGGTTATTATGGGATGCAGGGAGAAGGTGGGGATATGGACGGTCCGCCGGGTGTAGGTCCATTGCATCCTCCTGGGATGTTTCCTCCACCGCCTCCTCCTCCAGGAAGCATGCCTATGATGAACATGAATCCGATGATGCCTGGCATGCATATGATGCCGATGCAGATGGGACCACCTGGCGACGATCCCGATCTCGATGAGATTCCACCTTTGGAGCAAGACAAAGATCAAAAACTTCCTCACGCTTTGGAAAAAGTTTTGGCCTTCAAGACTCAAAGAGCGAACGAACTCGGACTTGCTGAACAAGACGACCTTTTACCCGAAACGAACACTCCGGCCATCCTTCAGTCAGCGTTTGACGATATTGAAGAATATGAAGACGAAGACGACAAAATATCAAGAAAGAACAAAAAAGACGCTAAAAAGAAACTCAAAAATAAAAGAAAGAAGAAAAGAAATAAATCTTCAAAACTAAAAATTAGAAATGAAAACGGCATCGTTGAAGACGAAGAGAAAAAAGATGAGCCTGAAGTTGAAGTCGAATACATCCAAGAGAAGCTAAACGTCTTCGAATTAGAACCAATGTATCGCAGTTTCGCCAAAGTATTTGACGTATTCAGAATTGCCGATCCATCTCAAACTCCTGACATCAGCAAAGAAATCGCAGCAGCAACTGCTCTTGGCAATAAACGACCTGATTTAACCAAAGTTCCAAAATTGCCTGAAGACGACGATCCTGATGATACCAAAGGAGACGAAGAGAAGCCTAAATTGTCAAAAAGAAAGTTGAAAAAACTGACCAGATTGAGCATTGCCGAGCTGAAACAGCTAGTGAGTCGTCCTGATGTTGTTGAAATGCATGACGTCACAGCTCGAGATCCTAAACTTCTCGTTCAACTAAAAGCTCATAGGAATACCGTACCCGTACCACGCCATTGGTGCTTCAAACGTAAATATCTTCAAGGTAAAAGAGGTATCGAAAAACCTCCTTTCGACCTTCCTGATTTCATTAAACGAACCGGAATAATGGAAATGAGGTCTTCGCTTCAAGATAAAGAAGAACAGAGAACATTGAAAGCGAAAATGAGGGAAAGAGCGAGGCCGAAAATGGGAAAAATCGATATCGATTATCAAAAACTCCATGATGCCTTCTTCAAATGGCAGACTAAGCCACGTTTAACGATTCATGGCGATTTGTATTACGAAGGGAAAGAGTATGAGACTCGTCTTAAAGAGAAGAAGCCTGGAGATCTTTCTGCTGAACTTAGGCAAGCTTTGGGCATGCCGACGGGTAATAATGCACACAAAATTCCTCCTCCATGGTTAATAGCAATGCAGAGGTATGGTCCTCCACCTTCATACCCAAATTTAAAAATCCCTGGTTTGAATTGCCCAATTCCCGATGGTTGTTCTTTCGGTTATCATGCTGGAGGATGGGGTAAACCACCTGTTGATGAAACAGGTAAACCACTATACGGTGACGTGTTCGCTACTCAGAATGTGGTGAGCGAAATAAAATTGGACGATGAAGAAATCGAGAAGACAACATGGGGAGAATTAGAGTCAGACAGTGAGGAAGAAAGCGAAGAAGAAGAGGAAGAAGAAGAGCAGCCTAAAGATGACAGTGGGCTCATTACACCTTCTGAAGGATTAGTTACTCCTTCCGGTATTGCCTCAATACCAACAGGAATGGAAACCCCGGACATAATAGAGCTTCGTAAAAAGAAAATCGAGGCCGAAATGGAAGCTGGAGAGCAGCCTCCTCTTTATCAAGTTCTTGCTGAAAAACGAGTCGACAGAATAGGTTCTTCAATGATGGCATCCACCCATGTCTACGATGTACCCCAAGGAGGGCCTCCTCAACCTGCAAATCAAGCTCCCAAAAAAGACACCGTTGAACTCGCCCTTGATCCTTCAGAACTTGACCTTGACACCGATGCCATGGCTGCTAGATACGAGCAGCAAATGCGAGAGCAACGTTCCCACCTTCAAAAAGAAGATCTTTCCGACATGCTCGCCGAACACGTCCAAAGGCAAAAAAACAAAAGGAAAAAACAACAAGCATCAGATGGCAAGCCAACCAAAAAATACAAAGAATTCAAATTTTAATGTTTCCCTTGTACAAAAATTGTCTTATTTTCTATTTTGTCTTCTTTTCTAGATGTTTAAATACAAGCTATTAAAATGTCTTTTTTTCTTATATCCAGAAACATAGATCTTATACAGAACCATAAATTATGTATATTTGTTCAGACAAGGGCAGCGAGGCCGAAAGAAATCTACTTATGGACCGTCCAGGATGTGCAGAAGTGGCTAAGACGTCATTGCAGCGAGTATTATCCACTTTATGCCGACAAGTTCCTTTCGGTAAGTTAAAAGAAGAGATGGAAATATATAAAAATGTGTATCTTAGCATGAAATCACTGGAAGGACTTTGATTCGTATAAGTGAAGGGACTCTTCTTCGTCTCCGAATCGACAATGCCGAACACAGGCAGGAGATATGGAGGGAAATCACCAAACTCAGACTCAAAAGCGATATTCTCGAAATACGCGATTTGGAAAGAAAGGAGTCCAGACTAGTTTGATGGCGTCAAGGGTGGTGAAGAACAGTACATTTGGATAAAATAATTTTATAACTTTATAGAGAAATTTTGAAAATTAAAATATATTTTATACAATCTTCTTACATGTAAAAAAAAAAAGTTACGAGCTGATTTTGGCGAGTAGAGCTGCTCTTCTGTCCGAAACCTGAAATGGATGATATGAAAGAGATCTTAAGTATGGATGTCTTACTTGGAAAAGGGCTCGGATAAGTTGCTGAAGTTCAAAATCCATAAATGCGACAGCAAGGGGTCCCTTGCCGTCTGCCCATCTTTCTCCAATAGCTACCAAGCTAGCTTCGACCACGAAAACCAATTCTTTGAACCTCGACCAACAACCGACGTGAATTATGACTTCCTTGGGATCCTAAAAAGAAATTTGAAGGATACAAGAAAATGATAAAACTTACCGGAAACAAGTTAGGAACAGACTTCATAACATTGTTGAATATTGCAACTAAAGGTGTGGCCACACCACTTCCAATATCGCTTGCATTCACCACCTTATTAACAATTTTGGACAAAAAATTATGGACCAAATTACCTTTAAAAAATTTAATAATTTTTATTTTATTTTAAATTGATTTTACCCATTATTTGACAATAAATTTGAGGTGTTAAAACTGGCTGCCAGACTGTTTGAAGGTAAGACAACGTATGAAGGCATTGTTTGAGGCTTTTCTCAGTTTCAGGAGGAAGTTTTTCAAAATTACTTAATGAAGATAAAGCTGAAAAAGTAAGATTAATGGAAAATTTTAAAAATAAGATTTTAGTACGAGAATCGTCGATTATTTTCGCCAAAACGTGGTCCTGTTTTTTCATCTGAAGCATTAAAATTCTTATTCCAGTTTGAATGAAATTGCGAGCCATATCGACGAAAATGGCCAAATTGACTTTCAGATGTTGAGGGCAAAGTGATCTGAATTTCTCGTTCATTGTGATCATTTTATGTGCAAGGTAATAACAAGTGTTAAGAAAAAGAGCTGAAAAAAAAAAAAACCATTTAGAGAGGATTACAAATGGAGATATAAAAGGGAGTGTTCTTGTGTTTCCTTGCCTCCCTATGGACCAATCAAATTGAAATACTTAATACTATTTCATATCATGTTGTTGATTGGTCCCAGAGTTGGGCGCATTTTTTTTTTTTTTTTTTTTTTTTTTTTTTTTTTTTTTTTTTTTTTTTTTTTACAATTTTTACAAAAAATTGTATCATTTTTACAAGCGTCCACAAAAGTATAGAGAATTGGTTAGAACCGATAAAAAGTGGGCTCTTGTATTGGCTTCTTAATCTACCTGACTGTTCTGGAATGTTTTCTATCATTTTTTTATGTATATCAGGCACCCATTCAATGTAATAGTAAAATACGTCACGAGCGGTCATAAAAATTTCCATATCAAATTCTTCAGATGAGCTCAAATCTGTTATAATATCTTCACCCAATTCCACCAGATCTTCAGCGGATTGACTGAAAATATGAATTTAGTTGGTTTATAAACTTAAACGGGCAAAATACCTAATGTAGCACTTAGGGAAACAAAATAAGTTGGAGCAAATTTGATTCACATCGAGAAAATTTGAGACTTCGGACATATCAAGCTTCATGAGCGATTCTCCTGCCGTCTTTGTCTTTTCTTTGTCCTAAAAAAGTGAAATTTTTAAAATGGGACAAAAAATTGTAGTTTTTACCAATTGTGCGTCAACTTGAATTTTATCTTGGAGAGATTTTTTGGAAATTTCTCTTGCTTGTTCCATATATCGGGAGAGCATTTTTTCTTTATGTTGAAGTGAGACATTCCTGCAGTATTTTTCGAGCAAAGGACTCTTTTCTGAGAGAAAACCTAAAAGGAAAAAATGACTTTAAATGATTTTTCTTTTACTATTTTTTCGGTCATTATTCTTACAAACCCCTTAGTTTGGACCCAATTATGCTAGTCTAGACCCATTTTTGAATTAGACCCAAAAAGATCTACTTATTTTTGGCCTTTTTGAAGAAAAAGACAATTAGTGGTTGCCTAATTGGGCGTTTATCTACAAATTGGACTTATTTTGAAAAGATACAAACCATTTTCCAGATATTTTCCCACGAAAATTTGGCTTTATAAATGTTGATTATGAGGTTTTTTGGCCAGAATTAGGCAATACAAATGTTGATTTTGAGGTTTATCACGAAAATTTAGCTTTATAAATGTTGATTTTGAGGTTTTTTGACGAAAATTAGGCTTCATAAATGTTGATTTCGAGGTTTTTTGACCGAAATTGGGCTTTACAAATGATGATTTTGAGGTTTTTCACGAAAATTTGGCTTTATAAATGTTGATTTTGAGGTTTTTTGACCAAAATTAGGCTTTTCAAATCTTACAAGCCCCTTAGTTTGGACCCAATTATGCTGGTCTGGACCCATTTTTTGAATTGGACCCAAAAAGATCTACTTATTTTTGGCCTTTTTGAAGAAAAAGACAATTAGTGGTTGCCTAATTAGGCGTTTTATCTCCAAATTGGACTTATTTTGAAAAGATACAAACTATTTCCCAGATATTTTCCCATTTCAAGAATACAGAATAAAAAAAATCCGCTAAAATTACCGATTTCCAAGAGTAAACTCTGAAAGTCGACAATCGATTGGATTTGAAGGGCGTATTGCGAAAGTTGAGATTTTGAAGAAGGGATCGCATTTTCAAGGCAATCCTCAACTAGGAAGGCAATCATTTCTTCTTCAATATGACTTCCAACTTGACGTAGAAATAAATTGTTTTTGTTCCCGGATGGATTTGGTATTTCATCGGTCGTTTCGTCCCAGACATCAAATCCAAGATGGTCTTTAGCAAAAACAAATATTTCCTTAAGATTATCCATTACCTGAAAATTAATTTATAGAATACTTAAATTTTTTTTCACAATTTTACTTCAAGAAATGACGATTTTCTGCTCATGTCGAACTTTAAATAAAGTCGAGTAATGTTCCCTTGGCTGGATTCAACAGAAGTTGAATACTGAATGCACGGTTTGGTTATTTTTTCATAAAAATCGCGGGAAAATGCATAAATAAGTTGTTTACTCCGTCCATAAAGATGGATAGCACCTAAGAAGCTTGCAATTTCGTCTCTAAAAAGTTGAATTTTATTTTTAATAATTGAAATGTGTCCAATTTACGTTGTATTGTTGATTGTCATTGTGGAAGAACCTTTCACTTGCTTGATATCGATAAAATTGATCACGATTGCATTCTTCCAAGAATTTTCCGTTATGGCAGAAAACTCAGTTAAGTATTTGTCCAGTAAGTTTCTGACATCTTCTATTATATCGATGAATTCTAAATTTTCACAACTGAAAAAAATATAATTGAGACCAAATATATAAATTTTCATACTTTTTGGCAATGTCGTCGGCAGTTTTATATGAGCGAGCGCCCTCTAAATATTTTTCATATTGATTATTCTTTTTCATTTGTTCAATATTTGAATCGAGTTTCAACAAATCGCTCATGAGGTGAACAGCGCATTTTGACTCATTGAATGACTTGATGAGGCCGACCATCTCTTCTGATAATCCTTTGAGTTCATTTTTTGTCTGAAAACAGAAAATAAAGTCAATGAGCTTTGTAACTTTATAACTTACATGGTTGTCGATTCTTTTTTCTAGGTCGACCACGTTTGCGTCCAATTCCTCGCATTTGCTTATGAGACGAGAAGGTCCTTTGACGTCATTAATTTGTATATACGACTCATCCATGTGGGTCCGAACATTTTTACGGAGTTCTTTAATACTCGTGTTAATTGCAGAGATTGCATCGCTTAATTCACTGCTCTCAATTTCAGCTTAAAAAAAAAAAAAAAGAGAGAAAAGACTTCAAAAATTGAATTTTTCTTACCCCAACTAATCCTAATTTCCCACATTACATCAGGCTAAAAAAAACCATCAATTACTCCCTTTTCCCTCAATGCCCAGCATGATGAATATCGAAATTCATGATGAGTAGCTATAAAGCGGAGGTTCCCAAACTTATTTACAGTGAGCCCTTCTTTTAAACAAATGAACCCCCCCCCCAAATGTTCTGAATGTTAACTTTGAGGTTTTTGAAGGAAATTTGGGTTTTAAAACGTTAATTTTGAGATTTGTTGGAAGAAAAAAAAAAAAAAAAAATTTGCTCTTATAACCATGATTTTGAGGTTTTTGATGAAAAATTGTCAATTTAAAGTGGATTTTGAGGTTTTTTGACGAAAATTTGGCTTAAAAATGTTGATTTTGAGGTTTTTGGACGAAAATTAGGCATCATAAAAGTTGATTCTGAGGGTTTTGGACGAAAATTAGGCTTCATAAATGTTGATTTCGAGGTTTTTTGACCAAAATTGGACTTCATAAATGTTGATTTAAGGTTTTTTTTCGAAAATTTGGCTTTACAAATGTTGATTTAGAGGTTTTAGGACGAAAATTGGGCTTTAAAGATGTTGATTTTGAGGTTTTTCACGAAAATTTATTAGGTTTTACAAAATGTTGGTTTTGAGTTTTTCACGAAAATTTCGCTTTATAGATGTTGATTTTGAGGTTTTTCACGAAAATTTATTAGACTTTACAAAATGTTGGTTTTGAGGTTTTTCACGAAAATTTCGCTTTACAAATGTTGATTTTGAGGTTTTTCACGAATTTTTGGGGATATTTGAGGCCCCCCAGTTTGGGAACCATGATTTGCATGATATATATTAATTGTAATCCATGGGGTAAGCAGATATCAAGATTGTGGTAGATAAGCAATAAAACTTGTAAATTGCGCCCGAAATTCTTCAACAAAGAAAGAAACTCTTACCCATCATCAATCATTAAATAATGGATTACTGGAAAAATTAATACAAATAACAGGCAGGTTAAAGTAAGGCAGAAGCAATAAAAAAGAAAAAGATGGAAATTGACCTCCTAATCCCCCAGCTAGTTTGACAGGAAACAGACACCACAGGAAAGTGACTCCATGAAAAAGATAGCAAACTTACAAGCTGTATCCAAAATTTCGGAAATGAAATTTGACATTTTTAAATTGAAAAATAGCCTGCTTTCTCCGGAAATCTCCAAAAATGAAACAAATAAATGTGCTAAAAACTGTACAGAAACGTATGCGTTAAGATAAATTTGTAAACAAAAAAAACGCAAACGTAGAGGCAGAGAGGCGGTTACGGTTCTTTCTTATCTCTGTTATCAGTTGCCTCTTCCATCAGGTTTGCCAACGCATATCGGACGACTTTTTTAAGCGTCAAAGTATACCATCGATGATTTATGCACAAAATAACGAACGTTATAAAACCTAATAATTTTTGTGGAAAGATTTGAAGGGTTAAGATGGAAAAAAAGACTAAAATTACGGTGTAATGGCAACACTGTAATTTGGAATGTGAACTGATAATTTTTTGTGCTGTTTAGTGTTTACCACCGTAGTGATAGTGATGAATTAGTAATTTTTGTTGAAACTTGAAAAGCTCAAATCATAAAGGCAGAAAAGACAAAATCGGGAGCTTAATTATGGATAAGTTTAAGCGTTTGTATAGAAATGAGATGTACTCTGATGTCAAAATAACCATCAAGTATTTCGAAGATGGGGTCGAAAAACTAAAGGTGAGATCATCCTAAATATTTAACCAATCCATATAATAAGTATTTCCGATTACGTATAGCACAGAAAATCTAAACATTTGTGATATCTAGGTGGGTGTCTAATTTGCTGACCTGCCAAATAATCTGGGTTCATTGTCGCTAGCTGTGGGTGGTGTTTCGAGGGTGGCGGTAGTGGTGATGGTTAGTTTAAGGAAGTTATCGTTTGGGCAGCTCCAGACAAGTGATGTGAGGCCAGGACAACCCCTCTGAACGATATAATGAGGGTCAACTAATAATGAGGTCTAAAATGGTTTTGAATCAGCCTAAATACGATTTTCATCTGTCCAAAATGGTCTAAAAACGGTCTAAATTATCTATAAATATTTCTAAAAAACCTAAAAACATTAAAGTGGAAAAAACTGCCTTGAAGATTTTAAAAAAAGGCGTAGGAGTCTAAAAGTGGTTCTAATCTGTCTAAAACTGTCATAAAACAAGGCTGTGAAAGTATGAAATGTTTTTGACGAAAAATTGTCAATTTAAAGTTGATTTTGAGGTTTTTTTAACGAAAATTTGGCTGTATAAATGTTGATTTCAAGGTTTTTTGACGAAAATTAGGATTTACAAATGTTGATTTTGATGTTTTTGACGAAAATTTGGCTTCATAAATGTTGATTTTGAAGTTTTTTTTTTGACGAAAATTAGGGTTTACAAATGTTGATTTTGAGGTTTTTGACAACAAAATTGCTTTAAAATGTTGATTTCGAGGTTTTTCACGAAAAATTGCTCTTTAATGTTGATTTTGAGGTTTTTGAAGAAAAATTGTTAATTTAAAGTTGATTTTGAGTTTTTTTTTTTGACGAAAATTTGGCTGTATAAATGTTGATTTTGAGGTTTTTGACGAAAATTTGACTGTATAAATGTTGATTTTGAGTTTTTTGTTTAAAACGAAAATTAGGCTTTACAAATGTTGATTTTGAGGTTTTTGACGAAAAATGCTCTTAAATCTTTTTTTTTTTTTTTTTTTTGACGAAAATTGGCTTTACAATTGTTGATTTTGAGGTTTTTGAAGAAAAATTGTGAATTTAAAGTTCTAAATTTTATAAACATGTTCTAAAACAAGACTGTGAAAGTATAAAATATCCTAAATGGTCTAAAAATGGTTCTAAACGGTCTAAACATGTTTCTAAATGGTCTAATCATGGTTCTAAACTGTCTAGTTTGGACTCATTTACATAAAAAATTTTGTTGTTTCAATTCTCAAGAATTCAGAAAAGGTTCCTTAAATACATTAGCTAATTCTTTATTTCTCAACTTTCAGACATTTCCGGGGCATTCCTTAGTCCTTAAAATCGCCAGTGAGGTCTTCGAAGCAATGTTGAGTGGAAATTTCGCTGAAAAAGACTCCATAACGATTGAAAATGTCGATTTGAAAATATTCGAAATTTTTTACAAGTAAGATTTTTTTATTGTTTAAATTTTTAAAAAATTTATTTGTTTTAGGTATATGTACTACGATGTAGTAGAATTAAGCTCGGTGTCCGAAGCTTGGGACTTGTACGACGTCGGTTTGCGTTTTTTGGTCCGAGCGGTTCAAATGAAATCTCTCGATTATATTACCAAACATTCCAATATTGAGACTGCCTGCTATAATTATAATTATGCAGACTTCCATGGTTTAGAGCCAATCAAAACTACAAATTATAATGTAAATTTTAAATTTAATTTCTTTTTGTGCTCATTATTCGTTTTAGATCATTCTTAACTTCTTGCCTGTGATATTCGCTCAAGCGGCTTTTTTGGATTTAGGAGAAGAAGCGATCTCATCGATCCTGGATGAAGACTCGCTTCTAGTCTCGGAAGCCGAACTTTTCAAAAATCTTGAAAAATGGATTCACGCCCAAGTGAACAGAAAAGGTTTTTTTTATTTTATTTTTTATTTTTATTTTTTTTTTTTTTAATCAATTGATTACTTTCTTTTAGGAACGGGCGATGAAAAAGAAGGTGTACGAAAACACTTGATTGAATCATTGGTGTCTAAGGTTCACTATTTAAATATGTCGCCGTCAGATTTTGCTGATGGGGCTGGTAGGAGCGATCTTCTTTCTCAAGATCAAAAGTATTCAATTTTAATGAACTTCTGCTCCCGACGACCTTTTCCGCTCGCCAATGGAATCTCTCGTTCTGAAAACCGATTGAAGTAAATTTTTTTTTTATTTTTTAAAAAATTAATTTTTTTTTAAGGGTTTTAAACTGTAATTGTACAACATCTGAACAACCCTGTTCCCTTAGTAAGTTGCAATTTTTTTAAAAAATTTTATTGAAAAAATTCTTCAGCTGGGTTGGAGATTACCGCTTTAGAATTCAATGAGCCAAAGTCGACTTTAGTTATGAAAAGTAATTCTGGCTTGGGATCAACTGGGAGTGGAATTTCGTTCTACTTCAAGCTAAATTTGTTGAACTCGACGACCGGATCATTACTTACTTGTGGAAGCGAAACATCTGGCCTTTTCTTCAAAATTTCTGGTAATTTTTTTTTTTTTTTTTTTCTGTGGAACTCAATGATTTGTTTTAGTGGAGTCTGGGAGTTTGAAAATCAGCTACAATTGCGACCCTGCATATCCAAGCACTCAAATCGTCTTTGATAACAACCACATCAATGATGGTCGCTCACATTCGCTTTCGGTCGCATTTTCTTCGGATAATGTTAAAATAAGCCTAGACAATTCAAATTCGTTTTATAGTGTTTGGAAGCCTATTTCTTACTCCGAATCTATCATTTTAGGTAATTATGAGAATAACCATCAGAATTGTCAAAGGGAAACTTAATTTTTTTTTTTTTTTTTTTTTTTTTTTCAAAGGTTCTGAGAAAAACCTGTATGGTTTCAAATGGTGCTTGAGTTCTCTCGACATTTCCAGCTTGGGTGTTGTTAAATTTCAAAATGATCACACAACCATTCAAAAAGTTTCATTCTGTTCATGGTAAATAATCGATTTTTGAAATTCACTACTATTTATATTTTTTAGCGATTTACCAGAAAAATATGCGCAGATCACGTCCAATAATCCTTGACGAGCGGAAAATTGAACATCAAAATTGATTAATAATTCAGTTTAATGTTTAACATGAAGCTTCTGACAAAGCTTTTAAATGTCATTAAATATTAAAAGATGTTATCATAATTGAGTGTTTTTATTAAATGTTCTCAGTCATGTCTCAGCGGAAAGCTAAAAATGTCGAAAGTTGTTTTACGATGGACAACTTTCTTGGAATTTTCCCTTTCATTTTTGTCAAAAATGACTTGATTATATCGAAAAAATATTTTTTTTATAACATCATCATCATACTTAGCTCATTATCAGTTTCAGCTTGCTTATCCTTCCTTCCTCCATGTTTAGCAGAAGATAATTGTTCATTTTACCCTTCAAAATACCGCAAGCTTACTAATGCCGCCTTACATTTGCCCTTTGTGACATTGATACCGACAAATTTCATTCTTTACATTCTAAACAGAAAAAAATTTGTAAAAATATTTCTTCTTTTGAAGGACATTTATCGCGTTTTTGGGCCGATTAAAGGAAAAAATGGAACTCCGTTTACGAATTTTGTTCTCATTTTGACTTTAGTTATCACCTTGTTCTCTCTTTTATTTCAATTGTCATTTTTAAGAACTCAATTGCAAGAAGCCATATATTTATTATATGCAATTTACTTGTATTTAATCATATATAAGTTTATTTGGTTTTTAAGTATTGTGAAAGAAGGATACAAGCGACTTATCTGTTTATTGAAAAATACAGACAAGATTATAGACTGCATGATTTTTCACAATCGAATGATAATATTGTGCGATCTTCTGAATGAGTGTTTCGGTCCTCATTTATTAATTTTGTTCACTTCAACTTTTATGTATGTTACACTTTTGACAGCTCGGATGTATATTCGAGCCTTGATAATCATTTGGGATGTATATTTTGTGACCATTTGCTTCGTTGTCGTTTTTTACTGTGAAGGAATCGTCAATTTGGTAAGTTCGAACATTGCAAGTTTTTCCGAGTCAAACTTTTTTTACAGTCTCAGCAATTTACTAGGCAATATGATGATATTGTTTTACAAAAATTGAGATATTCTCGAAAGGTGAAGTCACAGAAGTGAATAATATTTCAAAAATCTCAATGTCTACTTTTTCAGATAATTATTGCAAATGTGAGAGAAAGAAATATTAAATTTTCTGCAGCGTCATTTTTTGATATCAACTTCAAAATTTTTACTTCGGTAGGTGAAAAAAAAAAAAAAAAAAAAAAACTTTATTTTTTTTTTTTCTAGATGGCTAGTGCTTGTGTGACCTACATAGTAATTTTAGTTCAATTTAATTCTTAATAATTATGTAGAATGAACACATTGTTTTATTTCTTTTTATAACCTTAAGTAGATAACCTTTCTAATCAAGTTTCTGCATGATAATTATTGTAATCACATTTTGGCTTTTAATATTTCAAAATCACACAAAATTGAGTTTTCATTTTTCGTAACGGACATGACAGCTCCAGAATTTTTCATTGATTGGTAATTGGGAGCTGAAAAAACGGTGACGAGTTTTTTCCCGGCTGAAAATTCGTAGCCGTCGACAGCTTGGTGAGCTCGACAGATCAAATCGAATCCATGAGTTTTGATGAATTTCTCGACTACATCGGGTCCAAAAGTGTAAGAAATTCCTCTTTTATTGTTGAACTGCCATCCTTCGATATCTTCATCGGGGTCTGACCAAAGGAGATCGCATATCAGCCCTGATTCTGGAACTTTAATCGGCCTTTTTATCATTCTAATCTGCGCCATATTTTTCAAGTCCGGACTCAATCCACCATGGCAGCAAAAAATCTTTGAATCGACAATCGCAGCTAGTGGTAAAGCGTTAAAACATTCGTTAATTACTTTCCAAATATAGACAGAATATCTTCTTTCGCATTCTTCATAAAAACCGTACATTCGATTCATCTCCGAACTTTCATGATTGCCTCGAAGAATAAAGAATGTCTCACTATATTTTATTTTGAAAGCCAAAAGAAGACAAATTGTCTCGATGGAATGAGCACCCCTATCTACATAGTCGCCTAAAAACAAATAGTTTGACTCCGGAGGAAACTGCGACATTTCGAAAAGACGAAGGAGGTCATGAAACTGCCCATGGATGTCCCCGCAGATTTTGATCGGTGCTGGCAATTCCAAAAGCGTCGCTTGCGAAAGTAAAACATCTTTCGAAATGTTACAAAGCGTTATTATCAACTTATCTTCTAAATTCACTCGAACCCTTTTTTTGAAATTCTTGACCCTCAATAATTTCTCTATAACTTCATCAACGTTAAAGTAATCACCAATTTTATCCATAAATCTTTTTCTCTAATAAATAACACATGATAAAATTTAGAAAATATCTATAATACACAAAATTATGTACATAATGACAGGTACTTAAAAAAAAAAAAAATCTTAAGTAATTTTACATCGAGCTCGTTTTTATTTGTCCATTTTCGTTTTTGGGTTTCTCCTCTTCTTCGTACAGAACTAAATCTTTTCCTAAGTAGCAGACGATGGCATCAAGTATTACTCCTATGCTTGTAAGTCCTAAATAAAGAAAAAACAATTATTAGGACAAGAGAGCTTTCAGCTAAGAAAACTTGAAATGAAAAAGTTAGTTTAGGTGTCTCGCACTAGGTTGCACATTAAAACCTCAACTTTAGTGCAACCTAGCGGGGATTCCTGAAACTTTTATTTACTCACCGAAAGCAGTAAAGTTGAGGTTAACCCGAAACGCATGTCTATCATAAAACCAACAATTTCCTTTTTCTCCACAATCGCTATCCCAAATTAAACAAGTAGCGTCTACAATATTCAAAATATTAATTTCCTTTGTATATAATTTAATATTACCAATGATAGAACCAAATAATATCGGCCCTGGGATAAAGGCGAGTAAACTTATCAATAAAAGGCCAAAACCTTGGGCGAATGCCTTATCTTCAGGAAGCACAGCTCTGCAATTTTTATGTAAAAGTGATATTTAAAATTAACCTCTTCACCTATAATTGACTAGAATGTTTCCTATTTTTCCACTGCTGGCCAAAAAGTTGACCACGCTTACTAAAATAATATAAAGTTGAAAATTATAGCCGCATTCTGTTTTACAAGATCCTTCTTTTAAGATCCCTTCGGATGCTTGGTATGAATTCAAGCTTGGAATACATGTGCAGTTTGAAAACGCCTGCAGAAATGAAAATAAATAAAATAAAAAGAATAAATTTTTACTTTGGTTTTGTCCGATCTGTATGTGGTTTTACATCCAGCATGGCATGCGCTGTAGAAAGTTAGCTTCTGTTCTTCAAAGCAGACCGGTGCGTACTTCAGGTTCTCACAAGCACAATCGACATTGCACGAGTTCATTACATCTATTCTATAGCACCCATATTATAAATTTTTAGCGCATTTTATTTGAAATTACTTTCGTTCTAAAACGTTGTATCCGACCAAATTTGTATCTTCGCAGCTGACAAACATCATCGTTATCTCCCCCATTACGACCACCATTCCAGCAATTACGTTCCAGCTTAGGAGGTATTTCGGTCCCGGTTTAAATTTCGATATCACATATCCGGAACCCAAAAATGCAAAAACCATTGAAATAAGGACGGCAGGACCTGTAAAAAAGAATTAACCTGGCAACCCTAACCTATAATTTCACGTTACCAATTATAACGGTAGCGTTTGCTGTGCTTTTGTTGAACTGAACTTCAATATATTTGTTTAAATAAATAATATAGCCGGAGCTTCCTATAATGTAAAATATTCCTGAGAATATGTTTATGACTAGAAGTTTATTTTTGATCAATCTTTTTAAAGCTGCTGGAAAATCTGAAATAAAAAAAAAAGCTTATTTATGATTTTTGCTTTTTTTCAAACTACCTTTTAAAGGAGGAGGACCCTTTTCTGGGATTTCGGCTTCGATTTCTTTGTTGTTAGCTTGGTCGTGGATTTTGTTTTTGCTCGGAGGCAACTTTTTGGGGAACATGGCGATCAAGAAGGCGAAGATGAGCATCACTGATCCCATGATTAGCCAGCCTGTAAGAAAAGTTAAAATGATTTCGACTTGGTCTGCTTTTTTGAGTACCTAACCACCAAGCACCGACCCATCTGGGGTCTTTCTTATCAATCAAAGGCGTCAGGGAAGGATCCACATAAAGGCTCAAACACAAGTAGCTTACGAAGAAACCAATAGTAGGACCGATTGTTCGAAGAGCCAAAGTCAAACCTGAAAATGTGTTATCAGTAGTCTAGAGCGGTAAAACGGTCGAAATATCAAGTGAGAGCTGATAAAACTATTCTGGATTCATTAGGTTTTGAACTATTTCTTGAGGATTAATTTCCTCCAGGATGTCTCCACACGCACATAGCGGATTCGTTTCATGTCACTGACACTTGAGAGGAAGTGGGCGAGTAATTTACAAGCACCCAATGCTTTCCAATTTACAATTCACGTTAAATTTATTTACCAAATACCATTGGTGTGTTTGTCTTTTTCGTATTATCGTCGATATAAGTTTGGCCTAGGGCGTACGATAATGTGGTCCCTATTCCCAATATGAATTGGGATAAGAAAATCAGTAACGGTGGTACGATAGAGTAGCTGCCACTATTGCATTCCTTGGCCGATCTCTGTTCCGAGCATAGTCCCATTTGCTCCTCTAAAATCAATAAAAATTACATAAATAATTACACGCACTTTTTATTTCATTATCAAAAGACAGTAAACATGTTATGAAACAGTTTTTTTGTTTGAGTGTCTACTTGTGGATATCGTTCGATTTAAATTTTTACTTATTTTTAATGAGGTTTCGTTTACGCCGTATTTGTCGACGTATTCTTTGGTGAGGGAGATGGCCTGGTCGCCGGGGCCGTAGATGAAATGGGGGAGGGCCAAAACGAAGCAAGACGCTGCTGAAAAAGCGACTCCCCATCCGAGCCAAACGGGACGGTTCCTGTGGCCGCCCGTGTAGGACAGAAACAACGAGAAAAGAATCTGACTTATTTCATTCCCGCTTAGAATAATACCTGAAAAGAAAGTTTTTTTGGCTTTTTTTAGGTGATTAGGTTTTACCAGTCGTTTGGCTAGGGATTCCGAATCGTCTTTCCAATGTGGTCAACGTCGTCACCATAAAAACGTAAGACATCGCCTGGATGGTGCCAAGAAGTCCATAGACGGTCATGAACGTCTTCGGTGTGGCGAAGTTCTGGAGCCATTTCGGACGGAAGAATTCTCCAAGGCCGCACCCGTTGCTGCTACTTTTCCTACAAAATGATGAACCTTTTCAATAAAAAGACTGGAAATTTGATAGTGGATTGAGGAAATATCCATTTAAGAAAAATTCATACTCTTCTTCATATAATATTTTTGTCCTATTGTCACGCACTGTTATTAGTCCCACTTCTTCTTTTAAGATCTTCTTTTCATTCACCATTTTAGGGAATGACGTTCAAAAAAGGGTATAATGACAACTGAGAACTAATTGAACGGTCTCCGATTGTAAGCTTATCTCTAATTCAGATAAAGGTACCGATACATTTACTTCTCATTGAACGATAACGCTTTTTATTTTGAATGCCATATTTGTTGCATTATTTGAGTGGTACTCGTGGTAAAAGTGGAAACGGAGAGGGTCAGACGTTTCCTTGTCTGAAAGGCGAATTGAATTTGTATGTATATCGTTCTCATGTATTGTCAGGAGGATGTTATTGTTATGGGCAAATTGCTTCCGCTTTTTAAAAAGCACGACTCTCTCTTTTGAATCGTTTTGACTGAACTTGATTTGTTTAACTGCACAAAATGGACTCAGTTTAAATAAAACAATAAAAGACAAAAGGTCTGGTCTGGTCTGTTAGCTATAGAAGAGGAACCTCCAAAACGGAAACTTTCACAAAAAGTGGGTTTGTTTTACAGACCTGTACATTTGATGGTCGCTTCAGCGTTCCTAGCCCCAACCTACAGCCCTACTATTTGGTGAAGATCGTACAAGTAACACGCGAGTATGGCACTTTCACCGACAAACATCAATAACTTCTGTTGAGAAATTCGAAATTTTCCTTTGACATTTTCAAGCCTTCTAAGCTTCACTAAAAAACCACCGGTCTACTGCATCGGTCTACTGCAGTCCACTACACCACTGAGGAACTTGATGGTTATGCCATGCCAAAGAGAGAGATAGAGCCCAGGTTGCCTGAAACTAAAGATTCGGTTTCCTTGTGCCCCAGAGGTATTAGGGAGTTACCCTCATAAATAGAAAACCTCAAAAAGACGGGAGATTGTGACAACGTTTCCTGAATCCGATTGAACTCCACCAATCTGTTACCAATTGCACCGATTATCGATGATAGTCCATTCCACCGGTATAGGAGCAGATAAAACCAAACGCAATGTCAATTGCACCAGTTTATTAATTAAATAACATACAACCCGAGACATCATTTGAAGATATTTTTTTTTGTAGATTTAGAGTGATAATCATACAAAATTAGAGTATGAGGTAAGACCTTTTTTTTTTATCGTATAAACCTAAGAACTGCGCCAAATTTCAAGTCGATCAGTCCAAAGGTAGCTGAAATAAGCCAAGTCCTCTGTGAGACCGACCTCAATAGCCTCCTTTCCTCCAGAAAACAGCTATAAACTTAATGTAATCGTCAAAATGTGTTTTCTGAAGAAGTATTTCAGTGGTTTTAGGTTAAACTAGCGTTTGAACATCCTATTTTGGAATTTATGCGGTTAAAAATTAAAACAATAGAGAGGTGGAATAGACATGCCCAAAGTAACCCTAAGCCGGAGGTACCGGTATAGTTGATATAGGATTAGTAAGCACCTAAGTTAATCCAGTTAAATGCTGCCCAAAAAGACATACTTTTCCTAAGATTTTTCCCCATTAACTTTTTGATCCAAAAAAGAGCAATATGCAAGAGGTCATTAGCAAGAAATTGCGCGTAGTAAATAAAGGATCCATTAACCGGATAAACCAGACGTCCTTCATGTGCGGTGTATTTAATTCCAGCTCGTTTTCCGCCGGCCCAACGTTCAATTTTTAAATAAATTAATACCTTTTAAAGACCAAAACAAAATTTTCTATCTAACTTTTATCAAAATCTAATTTTTTTTTTTCTTTTTTCCCATTTTTGTTCTTATCGACGATGATTCGCTTGTTATGACTTCATTTAGGTTGTTTATAGTAGCGTCTATTTCATTTTCAGATAACGACTACTTAAAATAAATAAGAAAATAGTCATCGATTAGACTAATCATAAATCGATCCTGGCATTAATTAAAGGTTTCTGATTGTTATGCTTTAAATAATGAATAATGATTATAGCCTAATAAAAAAGAAAATTAATCCAGTGATTTGGCAAAATAGTAAATAGTGACTTCAAAACGTAAATTATTATAAAAAGTAAATTATTATAAGATAGTTTTGGATGTATTGTAACAAAAATCCAATTTTTCCTATTCCCCAGGATCATCGAAAACCTATCAAATTTTCAGTTTTTAGGCTCTAGCTAATTCAGGGTGCGTTTTTCTACATTTTACATGAAAAATGGTTGACCATAAAATTTCCTTCATAATTGATTATATAAACTGTTTTTGAAGGACCAAACATTGAGCTATGATGCTAGGGTTAAAATGCTAAAACTTTGGCCAGTGAAGACGACGATGTCCCACTGTTTTAAATAAAAAGTTTCGTATAAATTCATTGTTTTGAAGTTAACAAAAGAAAAGATTTCATATTAAGATATTTTTTTTTTAAATTTCATAACAGGAGGATGTTTTTTATGTTGATGTCCTTGAAAATAAAAATTAAATTTTTCAAAACCGTAAATGGGAAAAACCGTTTAGCATATCACGTTCTTGGCATGTATGTAGTCCGATCGAGACCGTCTCTATGTGACTTATAGAACTTATAAAATAATAAGCTAGTAAAAATAGTGTCTTTAACTATTTTTTGATCATCTAGGTGGAATAAGGTACATACATACATAAAAACTTGATTTTGCTAACTCCTTTCCCCAACATATTATCAAACATATTCAGCTAATTTAAACGATTTTATGCTTCAGGCTCAAATTAGGCCAGGATTCGATTCACCTTTAATGGATGATCAAATAATATTTTTAAAAAACCGCTTTAGAAGACTCATCCGTTTTATAAAATGTGTTTCTAGAGCGATAACTGTTCCTATATTTGGGATAATTGGCTTCTTAAATTTCTTCACCCTTTCGCTCTCTTTACGTGCTAAGTATCCAAAGTTTGCGGTCAAAAAGAAAGGTTTGACATTTCAAATTTGATTGAGGAGTGTCTTCAATCTGGGTACCGTTAATCCACGGTCTTGCAGATTGATAAAAGGCAAAGTTCAATATACTCTTGATCATGAACTAGTATATACAAGAAAAAATGCAGCTCTGCTAAAGTAATCTCAACTTATTTTTTAAAGAAAATTGAGATGTTTTGGAGAGTTTTTGTATTTAAATGCTTTATTTTAATTTTATATTGTTTGTATACGATGTATGAGGTAAACTGTTACAAAATCAAGTTGATATCGTAATAAAAGGTACCTGGTTGTGGTATCCATCGTAATATGCGGCTGATGTTAATCCGAGCGTTCACCGGCCACTGAAGGACTCGGAGGTGAACGGTAACTCGCGTCTCGGGGGGTACCTAAACATCCAGAAGAGTAGGAGGAGAAATTGATGAATCCAGTCACGAGGTTACCAGAGAGCGTTTCATTCGTCTGACCCCGATTTAAACCAGTCTTAATTGCGGCGCGATAATACTTAGGTTCAACTCCAATAGACCAAGCTGGTCTACTGCAAATTGCACACATCTTTCAAGAAGGAAGTGATTTTTATTATAAATAAACTTTACACGTTATTATTAACCACAATAAATACATTTAAAATTTACAAAAAATTTTTCTTTTTTTAAAGTTCTCAACTTTTTGAATTTTCTTCATCTTTGACTGGAGTCATCTCTTCTTCTTCGTCGTCGTCGAAAATTTTGAGGTCTTTTACGTAAAACCAGACTCCGAAGTCAAAAAATGTACCGATGGTGACCAAACCTAAAATTTTTTAATTTTCTTTTACCAGATTTCAGATTGCAGAACATACTTGCAGACGTAAAATTTAAAATGTATCTTAGCGTTTCACCATTGTAGAGCCAACAGTTTCCAGTCCCAGAACACGTTTTACCCCAAACAAGGCAAGTAGAGTCTAAAAAATAAAATTAGAAAAAAGGTCATTTACTAATGGTTGCGTCAATTCTTTCCCAAGCGAGTTTAATCTTTCGTGATGAAGATTTCAAGTTGAATAAGAACGTTTGCAAAAAGGAAAAAAAAACGTTATCTTTAAAAAATGAAAACAATGACCAGCATAATTTTGCACTTTTTCATCAAATATATTTTTTTGGGGGTAGATTACCGATTATATAACCGAAGAATATTGGCGAAGGTATGAAAGCGAATAAGCTCATTATCATTAAGCCGAAACCCATGGCGACCGGCTTGTCTTTTTCTTCCACACACCTGTAAAAAAATTGAGAAGTCACGTTTTGGAAAAGGAAATGAAATTTCATGGTGAAGCTCATAAGCGCTAATCTGGACCTCAGGAATATGTCCTGCAGTGCTAATCACTTTGTATAGGAAGAGTGAAAGTGTTAGCCCGAAAAGAGCGAAAACACTGCATAATTCAAACTGAGATTTTTCGAGAACTGCTTGACCAAATCTTCACATTGATCTTTTTTTGGGAAGGTTCTCGATTTTCATAATGGGGTCCTAAGGGCTTTTGCTATATTGCCTTGGCATCTGAAAACTGGTGAAGGGGGTGGTATGGGAAAGAAAATTCCTTCCCAGCATGGTAATTGACAGCATCCACATCTACCCCACGGAGGTCCCCTTTGTTTTTGAGATAATAGAATCTAAAGCCGAAAACTGTTAAGATTAGAGCTTATGGGCTGCTGGAAACAAAACTTGCCTGACTGAGACTAGAAAATTCGATGCTCGACCAGTAGCACCGGAAAATTTCAAAACGCAAACCACGGCTAAAAACATGTAAAATTTATTGGCGCAGTCTACAGGGCAAGGGCCAGGCGTTGCCACCTGAGGTAGACTTTCACCAGCATCCGTCGTATTCTTCACACACGTGCAATCTGTAAAAATCTACCAGCGCGTTATTTTATCGTTCCCATTTCGAACTTACCTTTGTGTTGTTTTTCAAAATTTGGAAATTTTTACAACCCGCGTGGCAAGGGGAGATGTATGAAATTCCGTTGGCGCAGACCGGGGTGTATTTGACGTAGTCGCAGTAGCAGTCGGCAGCGCATTTCGAAACGGTGATTGCTCTAAAAAATGAAATAAAAATACTGAAATTATGTCAAATTTACCCTCCGCTTCCTTGAACTCCTTGCGGATCCGCCGTTATGCATCCAAGAAAAGCGTATGAGATTAAACCAAGGACGGAAACAGCTCCTACGAGGACGTTCCATAAAGCCAACGCACGAGCTGTAGGTCTAAACTTGGTTATAACAAGTCCACTAATCAGTATTCCGCAAGCAGAAAACACGAGTCCGACGGTACCTATTGAAAGGTTTTAGTTTCCTTTTTATTTTGACTTTTTTACCCGTTATTAAGCTGGCACTTGATGCAGATTGTTTGTACATTGTTTCTATATATTTGGGCATAAAGATCCAATATGGCATGTAGCCCATAAAGTAGAAAATCGACGCGAAGTTATTGCACATGAGCGTTCTGTTCGTGATGAGTCTTTTAAATGTGGTCATCATGTCTAAAAATTTGGTTATTAAAAAAATGGACTTTGAGCTTTGAGTGGAGAGAGCCATTTTCGAACCTGATAAAGAGGCTGGCAAATCGTGGTTATCGGTGTCGTCTTTGATGAGCTTCTGTTGGGCTTTTCTGATCGCTGCTCTGGGCAAAGTTTTCGGGAAGAGGCCGAGAAGAGAGGCTGAGACGAACATGATGGCGGCGAGGAGGATCCAGCCTGGAAAAAGAATGGATTATGTCCCGCACTACACTCAGGTCTTGCGCCTTATTTTAAGGCGCTATCGGTTCAACTCACCTACCCACCAAGCACCAAGCCATCTCGGATCCTGATTGTCGATTTTCGGCGTCAAAGATGGAGAAATATAAAACTTAAGGCACAACGAGGCCAAAGCGTATCCAAACGCTGGGCCCAACATTCTAATAAAATAAGAAAAACCTAAAAAAATAATTTATAAAAAAATTTATTCTAAAATATACTTACTGACTAGAGCAGGCGTTTTAGATCGTTTGACATTATCGTCCATATAGGAGACGCCCAACGTGAAATAAAGAGAGCCTCCGATTCCTGAGATGAGCTGCGCCATAAAGAGGATGACTTGTGGAGCCATATTTCCAGCATCTCCTGTATCGCATTTCACAGTTGTTTCGTTTTTTTGGCACAAAGTTTGTCGGTTATGCCTGTCTATCACATACACAAAAAAAATTTCATTACAAAACTGCTTAGTGGGGTCAAAACACGTCAAGGTTGGCTATTTTAAGGCCGAAAAATCGACTTTTATTTACCGCGGAAATTTTTACGTTTGAAGTCTTAATTAGGAAATGAACAATATTTTTTACCCAAAACATCCTGAGTGGTTTTGTTGTTTAGGGCGTAAGATCCGTATTCTTGGGTGAGGCTGAGGGCGTCTTCACCGGGCCCGTAGAGGAAATGAGGTAGGGCGTTCATGATGCAGAAAAGTACGATAGTGTAGACGCCAACGGCTATCCACCGTGGACGGTGACCTTTGCCTGCATAGTAGCTCAGAACCATAGAAACGAAAAGCGTGCTTATGTCGTTCCCGACGGTTATTACACCTTAAAAAAATTGAATAAAAAAAACCGAAGAAAAGAAACTAACCTGTGGTTTTAGTAGGTATCCGGAACCGTTTTTCGAGCGTTGTTATCGTCCCGTTGAAGTACGAATAGGCTGCAGACAATACGCATCCGAGGAGGCCGTATAAAAAAACGTAGGCCTTTTTATTCGCAAATTTTTGAAGGAAATCCCCTTTGAAACACCCGATACCGCATGTCGTCTCTTCCGTGAGGGGCGTCTTGGTTTTTTTACCTTCGCCGAGCATCTTCTCTTCGGCGGCGGACTCATAGCTGTTGGAAGTCATTTCGGCGAATCAGTCTTTAACGTCCTCAACTTTATACATTTTATTTCCTTATCTGGTCTCATAGTTTACATAAAAACTCAAGATTTCATTTCAAACAATTACGTTTTTTTTTTCTTTCTGGCTTCTTTTTAAATTTACAACGCTACTGTCGCGGAGATAAAAAAAAGGATCATAAAAATTGGGGACATTCGTAACATCCGACCAACCTGTTCTGTCTGGATCCATTATCACTCCATTCATATGTCTGAATATTGGAAGCACAAGAGTTGCTGTTTTTTAATTCTTTCTTGATATCAATTATCAAAATAAATAGGTAGTATAAAAAGCGACAAGATCTCAGGTCACAGGGCACCACCCTGTGGGGTACATCCTGGAGAAGACATTTTAGGACGTCCTATTCATTGCCTCCATTCCCTAAGTTTTGATGCAATAAGTACCTGGCTCTAAAAAATTGTGATCAAGAATGGCTATTTTCTAAAAAGGTGAAAAACTCAACTAAGATAGTACAATATATAAACTGGACCATAAAAACGTAATATACCAAAATACTCGCAACAAGGTCTTCTAATTTCATTGATGACACCCAAATTATACAACCGTTGCCTTTTTTTGTCCCTATTCTGACAAATCTTTATTTTGTCTCCTTTATAATTTATTGTTGCATAAACATCCACACAGTGAAGGTCAAAGCGTTTCTTTTGGTCATTTTCATCCGAGTCCAAAAATAAAACCACACGTGGACATTACGAAAGAATTAAATCCTCTTGTTGTAAATTGGTCCAGTGGTAATAGAAAGATTCAAGGATACGCGTAGGCAAATTGGAAAGACCTTATTCGTCTCTTGTAGTATAGGAAGTGGACAGGAAGATCCGAATTTTGACCAAAACTTGAAATAAGTAGGAAACTCCAAAAAATCATACTTTACTAGCATTTAAATTTTAAAATATGCCTTTAGTTCTAAAGTGTAGTTGCCTAAAGATGGCACTGATGGCAGACTCTCTTAATCTTACCAGTCATTATGACATATACTTGACAAAATCTTGTCAAGTATAAGATATTTTTTCAGGTCTGGTCCTACTCAGTGCCTCAATCCCCTTAAACCATGGGATTGAGGCAATAAGTACCTTAATATTTAAAAATATCATTCCAATACAGGAGTGGAATATTTCACCCTATAAATCGATACTTTGATTTTGTTTTCGAAACATCAACCTAGAGAAAGCAGGAGGGCAGAAAAACGTCCAAATTGTCTATATCTTCTAAAACGTCATCATTTAGAGGTCAGCAATTCAAAGTTCTAAGATTTTCCCTTTATTGTACCAAATTTTTTCGAATGAGATATTTGATAAGAAAAAACATAAAGTTGATTTGAACTCCATGGGGCACAAGTTCGATTTTAAAATTTCCGTGTCCAAATACGTGTAACAGTTTTAGAGTTAGGCCTGACAGTCGAGTTGACGAGGTCATACGAGACGAAGGGAAATGACCACTCAAAGCTCGTGGATTTGTTATTGTGTCATCATCCGATTCATTCTTTCATTTCAAATCAGCATTCATAAAAATACATAATGAATATTTAAACCACCACTACAGTACTGATGTATTTCACTCCATAATCAAAAGATAAAAGGCAAACAAAAAATTTTTGTTTTTGAAAACTGACAAAATTTTGATGCAATAATTAATTTGATAATTAGCTCGATTATGCATTTGGAACTCACGTGTGACGTATCGGTGAACAATAAGCCCCTATCCTCGACGATAAAGACATCTCACTTCGACTTGTGCCCACTCCTGACTCTCGATCTTCATGTCTGAGACCAAACAAAATCTAAGGAGGGGGATAGAATTAAATAAACTCTACCCCATTTGAACGATTTGCGAAATTAAGGATTCTCATTAAGAAAGTTGTAAATACCGTTACATCGAAAAACCCTTTCATTTATTGGTTTTAAACTAATTCGTTTTTAAAATAAATGTATAAACTTAAGAGATATCATCGACTTTCAAAGCAATTAGTCTTCTTTGATTCGAAATGTCAATCATCGTAATGATTGATTTGGTTTCTTAATCCCTTCTTATGTAGCGATGTGAAGAAACTATGGCTTCACTACCCCTGCAAAAGAGTGCTTGAGGAATGCTCAACTTGCCCAGTGGTGCTGGGCCCTCTATCCTAACAAATATCATCCATCCAGTGATCTTTCTGTTCTATAGTTGTTCAAGATTCCATTCTGCCATGATGGTTCCCAATGTCCACCAAAAGCTCAATCTTTGACTCTTCTTTTCTGCCAATTCAATTCTGGAGACTCCTTTCTACTTGGATACACTCCCATTTCTTTGCCATCAGTGCTACCAATTTCCTTAAGATTCAACCAATCCGACATTATTTAAAAAAGATGCGATAATGTTTAAAAAGCGTAGTGTTAAAAAAAGGGCCCAAGTATGATCCAAATGAAGAGGTTTATAACAAGTCTTTCGATCCTTCGCCTTCCTCTTAAAAGTCTTAACGAAGAAAATGTAATTTTTCATTTACGTGCCTGGATCAACTTTTTCGATTCTTCTCTTGCCAATGAAGGGGGTTTGGAGGGGGGGCGGATGGGTTTATGTTTGTACTAAGAGCCTAGCGTCCCCTTCCCTTCCCCGGTAACGAAGCAATTTTTAAATTTTCTCAGTTAATCCCCCGACTTAATTTCTGCTCTTAAGGTCCTTCCCTACCCCATCCGGCCCGTTTTCCCTTTTAAAAATGAACGAGACCACCCCCAGGAACGAGGAGTGTTTGCTCAATTTTTTTCTCTCTCTCTCTCTTCTTCTCCTTCCTCCACCGTCTTCATTTGGGCAACTAATCCCCTGGTATTATGCGCTAGGTCTTCGGAGTAGCGATCGAGTAATTGGGGATTACGACCGTGGAATTGAAGAATTAGGGGACGCTCAGGAAAATGTTCTTTCTGTTCTTTATAATTACTCGGAGAGTAAAAAAAAATGATATCCAGGGCAAAACCTCTTTTGATTGGATTAGTAATTTACGTTATTTTTTATCGACCCAAAGAAAAAGTCCATAAAAGATCCCACTCCAAGGCAACCATTCTGAATAGTCTCTTTTTAAAAAATCTTTTATTTGAGATCCATTCGATCCCAAAATCATATCTCAGCTTATTGTGGTTACCTATGCTATACTTTATAACTATCATTAATGATAAAGTAAGATGCCCAGGGGCGGACTGGGACCTTAGGGCGTGGGTGGGTTTTCAGGGGCGCTTGTTTGGGGGGGGGGGTGCAGAAAATTTTGACAGAAAATTGGCTCTTAGAAAAATATATTCAGCAAAAACAGAGGTTCCCAAACTTTTTCACAGTGCGCCCCCCTTTTAAACAAATTAAAACCTTTGCCCCCCTCCCCCCCTAAAGTTTTGAATGTTAACTTTGAGGTTTTTTTTAGTGAAATTTGGGTTTTAAAATATTGATTCTGAGGTTTTTTATAAAAGAAATTGGACTTAAAACGTTGATTTTGAGATTTTTTGACAATACAAATTTGCTCTTATAACCATGATTTGGAGGTTTTTGACAAAAAATTGAAAATTTAAAGTTAATTTTGAGGTTTTTTGACGAAAATTAGGCATTTATAAATGTTGATTTTGAGGTTTTTGTACAACAATTAGGCTTCATAAATGTTGATTTCGAGGGTTTTTTTAAAACCAAAATTGGGGTTTTACAAATGTTGATTTTGAGGTTTTTCACGAAAGTTTGGCTTTATAAATGTTGATTTTGAGGTTTTTTGACGAAAATTTGGCTTGTTGTTTTCGAGGTTTTTTAACCAAAACCAGGCTTTTTAAATGTTGATTTTGAGGTTTTTGGACGAAAATTAGGCTTCATAAATGTTGATTTCGAGGTTTTTTTTGACCAAAATTGGGCTTTACAAATGTTGATTTCGAGGTTTTTCACGAAAATTAGGAATTTATTAATGATGATTTCTGCAGTTGCTACTTCATATTGCGTGGTTTGTACTTTTGCGAAATTGGCTTCTCATCCACCCTCAATGTGTAACTTTACGATAAAATTTTACTTACGGATTTGCACTGTTTTTAGGTAAAACTATATTTTGAGTCATCTTTCATTTGAAATCATTTTTGATGTGAACGAGCGATATTTCATTATCGTGTAGTAAACATTTAAAATCTTTAAAACCAATATTTTGTTACGTGATTTAACAAAAAAATTAGGTAACTTCTCTTTATATTGTCAGAATTAACAATAAAGAAAAGAAAGAAAAGAAAGTTAATTTGTAGAGAAGACTAAGCCGTGAGTCTAATGTCCGGGAAAAACATAACGAAATCCCTGTCAATTTATTCAGGGTCGTCTTTCTCCAGTTAATGCCCCCACCCCCACCCTTTTTCCAAGTTAAGACGGTCCCCTTAGATTTAGGTCAAAGCATAGTTAAGCCTTTCGGAATTTAAAACGAGGGAAAGTTGAGAAGGGCCGAAAGGGGTCGAAAAGACCCCTCCTTCGATCATTACGAAGGGAAGGGAGGGACGCATAAATGTAAAGGCACGGTCCCTTTTAATTCCCAGTTTTACGGGATTATTGGCCATGCAGATTTCCAAAAGAAAGCTCCTAACGAAAATTTAAAACAACGGCTTACAGCCTCATAGGATATTTAGAGCAAAGTTTACATACAGTAGTATTTTTCCATTTCATTTTATGGTTTTTGGGTCGCTGATTACGAATCTGACATTTGCTGACAGAAATTTTGCCCGGAGCCTTGTCAAAATCGCAAAAAAAGTCAAAATTTTTACACTTATTTAAGTTTTTCGCTTATATCTCCAAAACTATCAGCGAATGATCACTTAGTACAGAGGTTCCCTAACTTTTTCATAGTGCGCCCCCAAAAAAGTTCTAAATGTTAACTTTGAGGTTTTTGAAGAAAATTGGGGTTTTAAAATGTTGATTTTGGGTTTTTATCAAAAGAAATTGCACTTAAAATGTTGATTATGAGATTTTTTGACAAAAAAAATTGGCTCTTTTAACCATGATTTGGAAGTTTTTGACGAAAAACTGTCAATTCAAAGATGATTTTGAGGTTTTTTGACAAAATTAGGCATTTATAAATGTAGATTTTGGGGTTTTTGGACAAAAAAATTGGCTCTTATAACCATGATTTGGTGGTTTTTGACGAAAAACTGTCAATTTAAAGTTGATTTTGAGGTTTTTGAATAAAATTTGGCTCTATAAATGTTGATTTTGAGGTTTTTCACGAAAAATTGGCTTTATAAATGTTGATTTTGAGGTTTTTGGATGAAAATTAGGCATCGTAAATATTGATTTTGAGGTTTTTGGACAAAAATTAGGCTTCATAAATGTTGATTTCGAGGTTTTTTGACCAAAATTAATTGGGCTTTACAAATGTTGATTTTGAGGTTTTTCACGCAAGTGTGGCTTTAAACATGTTGATTTTGAGGTTTTTCACGAAAATTTGGATTTTTAAATGTTGATTATGAGGTTTTTGGACGAAAATTAGGCTTCATAAATGTTGATTTCGAGGTTTTTTTTTTAACCAAAATTGGGCTTTACAAATGTTGACTTTAAGGTTTTTCACGAAAATTTGGCTTTATAAATGTTGATGTTGAGGTTTTTGACGAAAATTTGCCTTTTAAATGTTGATTTCGAGGTTTTTTTGACGAAAATTAGGCCGTTTAGAAGCAGATATTAACGATGGTCAAAGTAGACCGTCATATCGTATGACCACTATTGAGAAAATAATTGAGGGTGGACACCTTTTTATTACGAAAATGAAAGAATAGAAAATAGCCCACTGATGGAGGTTCCGTCTTCGCAGGGAGAGTTTTAGACCCTCAAGACAGTCCTGCAATGACCAATTGCCTAACCTTAAATTTTTTGTGTACTGTTATTTGGTTAAATAAACGAGGGACATTTTTTTGAGCTAAGTTTATACTCGAGGGGGATAAAACAAACGGAAAAAAATTATCTTTTGATGCCAACTAAGGGGAACGAAGTCTTAAATGACTAATCTTAAATAAAGAGGATTAAGGAACGCTTTGAAGATAAACCTTTTAAAAAAATTAAATCAATATTCTTAAACATTGGCTAATTAGGAGGAAAAAAAACATCGAAGCGAAGAGGGGTAACCCTTTAGCTTTTCCAGTGCAAAAGTGGTGGATAATTTGACACAAAATTAGCAAAATGTTAATTATGAAGATTTTATTTTTATCAATTTTTCGGAGAAAATTCTTGGAGCAAATAAATTTAACAAAAAAATTATTAAAAGGACTTAAAAAAAAATTATTTATGAAACTTCTTTTCCGGGAGTATAAGGAAAATCTTAATAAGTTCCATTGGTCTAAAAGAAGAAGAAATAAGACGGTCTTAAAATCTGTAAAAGCTCCGTGTAAAAGGGGACAAAGATATTTTTTTAATGTAAAAAAATCCCTTTTTTTAATAGGCAAAAGGATGAGGCGAAGATATTTTTCACTTTCATCTCCTTTTTCCCGCGAGTTTTCCTTAGAAGGGGTCCATTGTGTTTCTTTTTCCCTCAAGGGATGACATCTCATTAGCAACCGACACCTAATCCTCCCACTTAATATTTCCAACGGTCACAAAAGAGCGCCTTTAAATCTTCTCAGGACGTAATTAGAGAAGCTCTATTTTTCATGGATTCTTCTTCATCTTTATATATATTTTTTTAATACGTCTTTTCGCTGAGCTACTTAAGTAGGTGCTTCCTATTAAAACAGACGTCTTTTGACTCTTGATTCCTTCTTATTTTCTTGAAGGAGGGAAAAAAAATTTTTTTTCCTCCGCCGTTCTCTTCTGAGCGGTTTTAAAGCTCTTTCTTTTCTCCCTTTGTATCTAACCCTTAATTACCTCGATTTGCGAGGAGGGAAGGCTTTTGCAGCCCCCGGGAAAAAATGGGCGTGGTCTCCATCAACCCACTGCGTCCAACCATACAAAAAATTGTTCGGTTCAACCATTTCATTTATTTTATATGCATTCTTAAGCGTTTTAAAGGCTAATCTTAATGGTTTTTAACGATTGTATGACGTAATTCATACACAATATGTACTTGAGTATGAGTGAGCCCTCAACTCAAAAAGGACATTTTTGTCTAAAAACCCCAAAATTTGAAATTTAGATTAAACTTTCTGTCTTTTAACCCCATGAAATCATCACCCCATCAATGCCCACGAAAAAATTTTTATCCAATTTTCCGGCAAAAATCCCATTTTCTGTCAAATTTCCAACTTTTTGTCAAAATTTCAATGTTCTGTCAAAAATCCAATTTTCCGTCAAAATGACAATTTTTATCAAAATTCCCATTTTCTGTCTAGATTTCATTTTATTGATCGAAATTCCAGTTTTCTGTCAAAATTTCATTTTTTTTCATAATTCTAATTTTCTGTCAAAATTCCAATTTTATGTGTAAAAATACCAAAATTACTTTAAAATACGATTTTTTGTCTGAGAACTTCAAAATTACCGACTTTAAAAAAAAACTAATTTTCCTTCTTATAACACCAAAATCAACATTTCAAAGCTTTTCAGTAAGAACTTTCAATTTTCTTACCCCAGAAGCCTCAGGGCTGAGTTTACCTCTTGTGTGTCTTTTGTATCATGCCACTGTTGTGACAACCACCCTGATCATATTTTATGCATAGATTGTTACATACTTTGGTTACATAACTATTATTCTGTTGTATTTCAATTAGGTAATAAAAAAAAGAAATGTTTACAATAAAATAAAGACTTCCTGTAATTTAAAAAGATAAATAAAACTATTTAAAGTTTATAGCTCTAAAGAGCAAGATGATAAAAAAGGAGCTATAAAACCAAAATGTATGTACTGGTTTTAGAGAAGAAATAGTTTCTAACTGTGGCGTTATCTTTCCGTACTGAATGAAACTAAGAGTAAAAGTCATTCATCATTTTCTACCAGAGAGAGACATTCGTAATTGAAATTCGTGCTTGCCCAACGGTTAATAATCGATTAGAATTTAGATGGCAGGGTTAACATTTCCATTTCCAACGTCCAAATCACCCAGGGGGGTGAGGCAAGGGGGCTCTTGTAGTACTGATGTGGAACAAGAGCTTAAAAAAAAAGGTTTAAATCAATAATTTTTAAATTCTCTAATTTCCTGAATGTTTCCTCCTGAATTTTTTTTAAATCCACATTTGAAACACCCACTTCTAAACATTCCTGAAATCTGCATGTAAAAAAAAAAAAAAAAAATCAATTTTCTTCTTAAAACAGGTAGGAAATATTGTAGGATTTATAATTAATTACTTTTTACGTTTAAAAATTGCACCAAACGTCTATAAAAACATAAAGAATTGAAAAAATAAAATATCAAACAGTTCTTTTCTATAAGTTCTATTAAAATTTTCTTATAAAAAACAGGAAAAAAATATTTCCACTCCAAAAAAAGCCGATTGCAATTTAGAGTAATTTCTCATTGATGAAAAAATTCCTCAATCGAAAAAAATAAAATCTTTACGAGAGCTTGGAGGAACAAAAAAAAGTTAAGTGGCTAGCTTTAAATTGGAAGGTTTAAGGCATCAGGAAATAAAGAATAAAATTTTTTTTACTCTGAACCCCTCCAATAAAAAAAAAGCAAAAGAATCCTACGTGAACAGGATACAAGGGTTTTAAAAAAATTGAAGGGAAAAAGTCAATTTATGAAATGGAAGATTTTACAGCTTAACCCTCAGTACGCATCTTTGGTCGTTTTTTTAATTAAAAGGGTTCTCTTAAGTCATTAATCAGGAGTCGAGGATTAAGGGAGGATTCGAAAGAAAACGAGGTCGAGTCTATAAAAAGCGGGCGAATAAAATTCGATGAGCTATCCGGAGACGAAAAAGAGCTCGGATCCCCCTCGACGGAGACAGTTTTAAGGGATGAAAATGAGTGGAAAAGAATTAACCGACAAATCCCCCCTCATTAAGTCCTTCCTATTTAAAAATCCGACCCGACCCGCTCTTGTAATTATAAGTGATCCCCAATATCCTCGAAATTACGTTCGGAATTCTTGATAAGTTCTTATACCCGCACGTTTTTAAGAATCTCCTCTAAAAACGTTTAATTTCGCCTTTTAATTGATACTGGGGTGGGACTTTTTTCTGGAATTATAACCGCTGTCATTATCTCGGGCTCATCGGAGTTAATGAGGTGATTGTCGGATTTAGGAAAACGAATTTCTAATAACGGAGTTTAATAAGAAAGCTTTTATTTTTAGAGGGAAAAAAGTGTTTTATACCTGGTTTTGACGTACCTGAAGTTACTCAGCAGAATCTTTGAGAAGAGCCAAAAAAAAATGAGAAAGCGAAAAAGTGTATTTCGAACCCTTAGGGTAAGGTTAAGATTTACAATCGGGGGTGTTTAAGGAAAGGAAAACATTTTTGGAAGGGTACAATAAACACTTCGAAAGTAAAATATACGGCTCCGGATATGTGCCTGGACACGTCCTTTCGATTGTCTCATTCATGTTGACAGCTTTTCTTAAATAAAGTTGAAATCTTAAAATCGAGAAGTTTGTACTTTTTGGAAAAAATAATATGTAGTACTTGTTGAAAATAAAAAACGGAGATTTGGTGCAGTATGAGGAAACGGTCAAGTTATGATCTAATCTGCGGAAGGGACTCGGCAATCACCAGTTTATCAGCTTCTTTCGTTATCATTACCGACCCTCTGTTTTCTAGACTTCAAAATCCAGAAACAAAGGAATAATGGCGACAAATTTTTATGAAAAAGGAGGGAAATGGTGCGGGTAGAGTAGGTGTGCAATATGCCGAATATGTTGGTGTACAGGGTATTTAGGGTATACAGGGTATGCGGGGTATGGAGAGTATGTAGGGTATGTAGGGTGTGCAGGGTATCCAGTTTATGCTGGGTATAAAGGGTATGCAGGGGTATTGAGGGTATGGAGAGTCAGGAGGGTATTGAGGGTATGGAGAGTATGGAGGGTATTGAGGGTATGGAGAGTATGGAGGGTATTGAGGGTATGGAGAGTATGGAGAGTATGGAGAGTATGGAGAGTATGGAGGGTATTGAGGGTATGGAGAGTATGGAGGGTATGGAGAGTATGGAGGGTATGGAGAGTATGCAGAGGTATGGCAGGGTTATTGAGGGTATGGAGGGTATGGAGGGTATTGAGGGTATGGAGGGTATGGAGGGTATGGAGAGTATGGAGGGTATGGAGGGTATGGAGAGTATGGAGGGTATGGAGGTTATGGAGGGTACTCAGGGTATGCAGGGTGTTCAAGGTTGCAGGGTATGGAGGGTATGCAGGGTTACAGAGTATGGAGGGTATGGACCATTTTTGAAGAGGAGGTAATTAGGATATCAACGATAGAATTTGGGAAGGCTTTTCAGAAGGAAATCCGTTGAGCCTCGAGGCTTTTTTTTTTAGCCTTCGCGGCCACAGCGACAGAAGACCATTCAATTCGGCTACATGACTACTGTGTGCACAACAAAATTGACCGTCTGTGCTCGATATGTACAATATGCAATAATCTTAAATTTCGCCTCTACACGACAAAAACTATTACACAAACCAAAATATTGCACTATAATATTGAGGGTTCTGGGGGTCCTCCGTGGTGTAGTGACAGACTTATATTGTTTACATTCTTAATCCTCTACATCAAGGGGGTCCTGGGTTCGATTCCCAGGCTGGGAAGGAATTTTGTTCCTCTAACTCAGCCCCTGGTTTGTTCTGGCTACTCATGATGAGTTAGCACTTTCCCCGGCGCCTAGGCATCATGGCAAGAGCCCCCGCCTTAAGCCCTATACACCCACATTTTGAAAATCTGTATTGATTAACACAATGAAAAAAAAAAAATTGCACTATAATATTGAGGGTTTAGGGTGTCAATTTATTGTGCAACTAAATATTTTTTATTGCACCGTATATGGGTATGGCCCCCTTTATCCTCCTTTTGGCAGTTTGGGCGTTTTGGGTGGTTCGAAGTATAACAATTAATAATCCAAATTGTTAGTTTTTCGCTTCGTTTAAATATCGATCCCATTCTGTTTGCTTTTGAGCACGTGAGTGGAAACGTCTCCATTTCAAACTGATTCATCCCTCAACAAAAACCGCAAACGACGGTCATATTAAGCGGGTCTGAGATTATTTTGAATCCGAGGATATCAAAATCGAATTTAAACCAAGTTGACGTTTTGTTGGCGTTTCCAATATTTCCGAAAGTCGAAACCCATATTGAGATTAGATTCCATTTCCTTTGAGAGGTATATAATTATCAATATTATCCGCCGTATTTACTCAACGGTTGAGGGCAACGTTGGAGGACCATGAGGGTTAAGCCTACACACCGAGTAATTACATTATTAAGGAAATAAATCGTTTAATTACTGAAATGAGTCCGACATCAAAGCTTTGACCGAAATGTCCATAACGTCTAATTGAGCCGCGCACGTTCTCCCCCCTTCCGCCTCTCACCCACAAACCAATCTCTCCAACGACCCTTTTCAAAGTCTATCCACTAAAAAAAAAATTTTCCCACCCTCATATCCAAAATTAATTAACGCAATATCGGGTTTTGCGTCGAATTTTTTGAGTTTTCGAATCTTCCCATAATGAGGGTTGATGATTCACTTAATCCGGATTAATATTTTTTAGAAAACTTTCCCTCGAGGAGATGAAAGGATAAAGAGGGGATGTTGAAGTTTCAAGTCCTCCCCTGTTCGATTTGAGAATTAACGTGAAGGAATAGTAATTTCACTTAAGATTTACAAGGATCCTCTCGGGGTGAGGTTTGGGGGATTTCCATAAGAGATGTCTCATCCAGAATCCTTGTGACCAAGATGCATTAGTGTCGGGTTTCCGCAATCCTCTCTGTGAGACCACATACACTCTCGATTCCCAATTCAAGGTTTCTCTAAGTTTTAATATTTTAAAACGTTTATTTTCGCCTCTAGTATTCATGGGGATGTCAGAATGAAAAAAGTCAGTTTTTTCTTTGGAGTGAGGTAATCCTCGGGGCGGTAAACCTCCTAGGTAAGAAAGCAATTTAGATGTTTTTCCCCCTTTGGGATTGAGGAGCCCCCACAGCACCCCTTGTCAAGCAAATCTCTACATTCATAACACTAGGGATGACGAGAAACGGGACGGGTGGGAGGAGACCTTTTATAGTTTCCCCTAAGCGCACATCATGCACCATCCGGATTACGTGAAAGTATCTCTTGATAAATGAAATGGGGAATTTTAATAAATCCGCTTCTTATTAATGATGTCAAATTTTTTTTTATTCCCATCTTTATTAACAAGGGGAAGAAAATCACTCTCTAGAAGTCATTCGACAAAAACTCAATTTACGGAGTCAAACAAAAACTACAAAAAGTAGCAAATAGATGAACTTCCATGGGTGGAACGGGACATTGGGATGTAGGTGCTGATTTTAATTTTTTTGACAGTAATTTGGTTTTTTACCATGTTGAACTCGGTGCTTTTATGTTTTTAGACAGAAAATTGTGAATGCCCTTTTATGGGGATAAAATCGATGCCTTGGATGGCTGCAGCCACTTTGGGCTAATCCGATGGAAGCAATGGATTATCTAGGGAGCCACTTTAGACCAGAAGAGAGTATTCACTTTGGACTAGTTGAGCAGGTAATCGGGATGGGCACAGCAGGTTTACGTATTTATTTTTGGTTTACTAGATGAAATTGTTTATTGGTTTCCATGACAAAATGGTTTAGTCGATTTTTAGGAGAAAAAGGTTTTTGTACTTTGTTAGGACTGATTTTCTTGAAAATTGGTTTAGTTTGTCTATCATGATTTTCCTCGAAAAATGGCTTTTCTTCTTCTTCTTCTTCTTCTTCTTCTTCTTCTTCTTCTTCTTCTTCTTCTTCTCATTCCTTCTCCCCCCCCCTAGGGTGACCATATAAAAGTACATATTCGTTTTGCGTACACCTAGGCTTTGCAATTTTATCAGCAAATACATAGTAGAACTTCTAGTCAAAAAAAGGTTCAAAATCAGACTGAAAAGGGCCTTTCTCTTCGTATGATATACGAAATGGCTCTTTTCCGCCCAAATCACCCAAACCGCCCTAAACCAAACCTCCCAAACTGCATAAAACACCAGAACCAGCAAACCTACCAAAACTGCCCCAGCCAACCAAGCCACCCAAAACACTCAAACGGCCTTAATGAGCGAAACCATCTAAACTGCCCGAACTACCCAAATCACCCAAAGTGCCCTAAATAACCAAACCTCCATATTGAGTGTTTTTGTAAGGATTATTTCTGTATACAAACTTTACACAAGGTGGTTCTGAATCCCCAAAGATGTTATGTTCAAAACATCTTCAACCTAACTTCCTCACAATCACGCTCTAATTTCCCTAAAAACACGATTAAATCTCCTTTTTTACAACGAAATCCTTTAATTACCTAAAATGACTTTTAGCCTGAAACGTAATGGAATTAAGGCTCGAGTGTAACCCAGGTTAGGTTCATTATTTCCGGTCAGTTTCCCCTTTTGAGAAGGGCGGGGACGAAAAACCGACCACCCCACTAAAATTGACCAGTTGAGTAAACACATTCTAAACCGAGTTAACTCGCCATTAACTGAATCCCTTAATTTAATCCTTGTTTATATACTTTTCCCTTGTAAAAACCAGAATTCAATAGGGAAGGGGTCGCAAAAAAGGGGCCCTTAGATATATGACACTTATCGGAAAACCAAGATTAACTCACTAAAGCTCCGGCTCAATAAATATGGAAATGTCGCGTAACTTTTACGAAGAAAAGAGGGTGACTCAAGTTTGACCCCTAAAGATAGCGTATGATTTATTTAGGCCCATGTTTTTTTAAGCAGATTTATAGGCTAAATAGTTGTTTACGACATAAAACAAAAGGAAATTATTAAAAACAATTTTTAAAAAAATTGAAACCCATGAAATAGAAATTTATTGCTCTGTATGTTTAAGAATACGGAATTGAAGCAATAAAAATTCATGTTCTGTAAAATACGGCCACGTATGGGTTCTTTTTCGGTTATACTGGTTGCCTAGATTATATTTTAGAACAGAGGACAATAGACGTCTGAGGGCTTAGAAGGTGGAAGAATCGTTCTCGAGGGAATTACCAAAGAGAGGACCGCAGATGGCGAACAAGTACGCCCTATCGCCTTTTGTGATTTACTCGGCTCGATTACTTTCCGAAGGGAGAAGCTCTTATCGGGGAGGAAAAAAAAAACTCGTCGTTTTATTTTAAGGAACTTCTTTTTAACGAAGATTCAATTTACGTCACACGTTTACACACGTGTAAGAACGGTTTACACATCGCCGGCCATCCATGATTTCCACCGAAAACGGGCGTTCCTGACTGATTAAGAGCTATATCGTCTGTTATTATAACAAGCGGGAGTCGCACGTTATCCATGCTCTGCTAAACCCGTTTGCATACTAATACCGACCAAAATTGCCTTTTTATGACTTTTAAATGCTGAATTAATTTGCCTCTTTTGAATCTCGACGTAAAGCTCGTAACTCGTTCGTTTTTTAATTTGGAAGCTTCCAAATTAAGGAGTCTATGGCGCATACATACACCCAAATTAGGCTAAAACACTAGAGAAAAAGTTAAAACGTTTTTCTTTATCATAAAATCTCCAAAACATCCAAAAACCAAAATTTTTTAGTTTTGAGGAGAAAAAAAAAAGTTAGGCCTCATGTTGGATTCAAACCTACGACCTCTAGCTTACCTGGCTAACGCTCTACCATCTTAAGATAAGAGCGTCCTACCTCAGGTCCCCAACTTGGGCGAACCACTGAAAATCAGAGCTCCCCCCTCAAAAAAAAAAAAAAAAAAAAGTTTTTAATTTTGCCTGTAAAAGGCTCTTAAAATGTTGATTTTGATGTTTTTCACGAAAAATTGTCTCTTAAAACTTTGATTTTTTTATTTTTTATTTTTTTTTTTAACGAAAATTTGTCTTTATGAAATGTGGATTTTGAGGTTTTTGATGAAAATGTAAATTTCAAGGTTTTTGACGAAAAATAGCCTTAAGCTGTTGTCTCTTAAAACTTTGATTTTGAGGTTTTTTTGACGAACACTATGTTTTGAAATGTTGATCTTGAGGTTTTTTGACGAAAATTGGCTCTTAAAACCTTGATTTTAAAGTTTTTGATGAAAAATTGCCTCTTAGAATGTTCATTTTGACAAGGTTTTTGACGAACAATTGGCTATTTGTGTTTCTTTTGCCATTTTTGAATTTAATGATCAAAAAGATGTTTTTGAAATTAAAAATTTCGGGATTTTTTCCTAAAATTGTCTTCATTATGGTGAATTGGCTTGCTTTATGCTCATAATTTTGACAAGAAAAAACAAAAAACTCTCTCCTTATAAGTAATTAATGAAAGAAGAAAAAGGGTATTCTGTAGACAAATTTGTGATGGCTTTTTACCCCAGGAGGGACTCTTAACTTGATTTCTCCCACTCCCCCGCCTTTAAGAGTGATCTCTCGGAGGCGACATTTTCAAGAATTAAATTTCAAGGAAAGAGCCCGAAAGGACCCCGGAGTGGGGTAGGGAGGCGGCCAATTTGGGAGGCGGGTGCGGCTCGCCTAATTGCATTCCTTGGACCGGTGAGTGGGACTTTAAATCAATTGTGAGAGATAATTAGAGAGTCAAGTGGCCTGGAAGACATGGCTAACCGAGTTACGAGCTCTATGCCCCGGGTAAAGGGGTGGAAGGACGGGGGTCTACATTAACGCCAACCCCTTCAACAGGGCCCCGTAGATTATCGCATTCCTAACTCAATTAGGATCAAAGGCTTCCACGTTGTCACGATAAATTAACCTAAAAAATATAATAAAACATAACTTAAAACTTATTCTTGTGTTAATAACAAATGTAAAGCGATTAAAGGGAGTTAGATTATCTTGACTAGACAATACATTCTTGGGTCGCTCAGGTAAAAGATCACGGTTGGATTCTGGAGTCTGCCCGTCCTTTTTTTTATCTTTTTTTTTGTGGGTGCCCCCTCAAAATTCTTTAAGCCTTTTCAAAAGATCCGGTTAGGGTGAGCTAATCTTTTAAGGAAGGCCAACCCGAGTCTAATCCCGAGCCGAAAAGAAAAGCAACCTATAAAAATACTCCGGGAATCAAAACTGATGAAGAATGCGACCTATCTGAGATTCTTGATCAAAAAGACCTTGTTTGTCCTTTCAATTAAAAAATAAAGAGCGGTATCGAATGGAGGTAATCGATGATTTTTTGACCCCCTTTCACGCTACCACTGGGCCACATCTCTACATGAGGCCTAAATGATGTTAACATTGAAGAAGTTTTTCAAGCATTTCTCATTCATGGCCCAATTTTGAATCCCAAAAAGTAATCTTTCAAATTTACAAGGTTTGTAATAAACACAAGTGGCAGACAGTATTTTCCAACTGTCCGACAATGTAAACATTACGCAAACGGACTCGAAAAAAACACAAGACTTTTAATCCGGGAATAAATTTTGAAGAAAAAGCCGAGATAAAACGGCTTGGAGCCAGATAAGAAACCTCACCGGCGGCTAAGGGTGTAGAAAAGATTACGAAAACGTTCCTGGGGGAGAGAAAAAAAAATCATAAATATCGTTTTTTTAATATTCTCATGCCACACCCTCCTAGGATTAGTGTTATACCTGTTACAGACATTACGGCGACCGATTTCGGCCTAGAAGTAGGTACATCGGAATTTTTCAAAACCACCTATATAATTATGCAAATTTCAACGAATGCTGTAATTTTAATAAACAAGGATTAAAATATGTAGATATGAGAATCCTCGCTTATCCGCTAATGACGTCCGGAAATATTCTACTTCATGAATTAAATAAATTCACACAGATCTAAAATTAAAATCTAAATCACAATATTGTGAAATTGAACATTTTTAAATGCAGAAAAACCTTTAAAAAAAATTATCTTGTGTAAATACATTTTAAAAGGAGAAATTGAAGTATTTGATCAGTCAGTTTAAGTAGTTAATACGTCTGAAAATTAGTTATTAACGAGATAAACGCACGGTGGACACTTAGAAAATCCGGCGCTTGTTTATCTCAAGAGTAATAATAGAGTTTTAATTAAATCCTAATAAAATTGGCCTCATTAAACAGAATAAAAATGTTGAAAAGTCTACTGTTGAATTTTTCAATTTTTGGGCGAGACAGCATATCTGAGGCATTTGTCGTGGCTTTTAATTTAAGAGTGTACTAAAGGCCCCGGCTTTAGTATTCTCCGATTATCTCCGGTTGTACTCAAAAATTTTTAACAATTTTTTTTTAATTTCGTTGATTTTTAAATGCAGAACTACTAATGTGCTCCAAAAAAATATTTTTCCAGATTTTTTATTTTATTTCTTGTATAAATTTAAAAAAATCAAATTCGACTCCATTAGAAGTATCTTCAAAAAATATTAGAAAAAACGAGACCAAAAAATCGAAAATCGGTTCATAAGTTCGGGAGCAAATCGGAGAATAAGATTATCCTATTTTTTCTCCTAGCGAAATATTTTTTAGGAGCTAGTTGATCGTCATTTAATTAAAAAAAATTAAAAAATTTTACTCGACCACGCTGACTTTTAAAGACCTTCGTCCGGAAAGTGTTAAATCGATACCAAAATGTCCCTTTTGTCGATTTTCCACCCCCACCTAGATCCTCTTGAATCATACGATATTTCCAAATTATTTTAAGAAAAAGAAAGAGATTAATTCAAATTAATAAAAGATTAGACTTTTAAGTGTTTATTATTTTTTGTTATTGAAAAATAAAAGTACTCACAAAAGAGAAAAAAAATTATCAATAAGTTAAACAGATTAAATATTTTTTTCAGTCTGGTAATTGATTTTTTGAATAATCGTTTTGACCATATTAAAAAAGTGCCACAAAACGGTTTTCTGACATATTCAATTTCCATTTGAAAAGCATCAATGAAAAGGATGAAAATGGCCACCCCCCTTTGGGAGTTCTCAAGTTTGACGAGGCTTTAAGTGAACGTCAATAAACAATTCGTCACGGAGATGGCATTTTAAGTTGAAATTGTAAGTGAAGAGTACGAGGTTTCTGTCACTTACTCACTAATCCTGAAAGTTTTTCCTTTTATTTTTTCGCAGGTAAACGTCCATCGGTTAAGGATGAGTTCCCATTTTTTTTTTTTTTTTTTTTATATTTTATGTCTTTTTTTTTTTCATCCCAAGTCATAAAATTCTCCGGACTTCAAGGTAAAAGAAAGTTAAAATGTTCAGAAGGGACTATCGGTAAATATATCTGATTACCTTTTATTGACATTCTCACGATTTTGGGTTAGATGATGGATGATAATTTGATTGATTTTTTTAAATGATGGTTTTAAAGAAAGGGTGGATCTGGGGTAGGCAGAGCAGGTGTATCGATTGGAGGCGGCCTCGGATATCGTCCAATCCCCGCCCCGTCAAGCTTCTTTCTCAGGTCACATTAATAAAAAAAAAGAGATACAAAAAAAATTGGCTTTTTATTGATTTTGAATTTGCATTTGTCTACTTCTCATACATTAATAATCCATCTTTACTAAAAACTTAACATTTTTAATTGGCGCGATCGATGGGAAAAGGAGATTTTTTTGCTTTTTGCTTCTACCCTCCCTTTTTTTCTGTGTCCGCGATAATTCCTTTTCAATTCATAATTCATGGGAGGACGAAAAAATCAATAGAGCGAGAAAAAAAATCTCCTCGGTTAAGAAGAATTTCCTGTTTAGTACTCAAAGGGCTCGGCTACTGTTTTCTTCCGCAGAAGTTGACCTTCGGGTATACCACACCCGGGGAATTTCACGCTCGGCGACTATCCCACGAAATATTTTTCAATAAAATTACAAACTAAATTTTTTTCTAAAAAATTTCTTATTGTTAAAATTTACTTAACCCTGAGAAAAGGGGTCTTTACTAGCTGGTAAGGTTTCTTAACAGGGTTCTAACTAGCCAAAAGGGTCTTAACTTGATTATAAGGGTACTAACTAGCTAATGAGAATCTTAATTAGCTAACAAGGGTCTTAACTAGCTAATTATGCTCTTAACTAGTTAATAAGGATCCGAACTAACTAATAAGTGTCCTAACTATCCCAATAAGTGTCTTAACTAGCTAAAACAGGGTATTAACTAGATTATAACTAAAGGTCCTTACTAGCTAAGGTTCTTACCAAACCAAAAAAGTCTTACCTAGCTTATATGGCTTCATAATAGCGCTCCTTAATTTCTTGATTCCTTAATAAATAAGGCTCCAAACTAGCTAATAAGGGCCCTAACAACCTAAAAGGAGTCCTAAGGGTCTTACTTGGCCTATAAAGGATCTTAACATGCTAATAGGTTCCAACTAGCTAATAAAGGTCCTAACTAACAAGGGCTCCTTGGTGAGTGATTCCTGAGTGATTCCTAGCCAAGGAAAAACTAAAAGAAAAAAAAAATTATTTTTTAATCTTGATAAAATTTAATATCTATCATTTTTTTGGGGTGCTGAGTACAAATATAATGTTGTTTTTGGCGAGAAAATTTTTTCTGGGGTAGTTTACTTAGTAACCAAAGCGGTTTTTTAGCGATAACTCAAAAAATATTGGTCCTAGAATTTTTTTTAATTGATGCCATCGGATTCCTCGTGCAATTTTATATAGAAATCAATAGCCTGTTTGTCGATTTTGAAAAAATCGTATTTTGACTTCAAGGTGCCCACTGAAAGAAACGCTCGGACACGTGTTTGTTTGGTGTAGAATTATAAAAAAAAAAAAAAAAAAATTGGCCTGATCGGCGACCCACTCACCGTGACCTCCCTTTGTAAGACCATATTGCTGCCATTGATATGAAGGTTCATCTTGGTTCGAGATATTCCTGATTGTGTCCTTATGGTTCTGTTGCTTTAGTGTTAATGATTTAGATGTGGAAAATCATTTATTTGGGACTTCAAACGTCACGATTCATTACATCACCATTTTTATTATTAAGTATTTACTGAGCGTAGGCCGGATTAGGGCTTATTTGTTCAAATCTGAGTTTTAATTTACGGCTGATAAAGAAGACGGTAGCCGGAGTAATCCGTGTGATAAGTTGGCAATAAAAGGTTTCCTAATTTCCCTTCTTTTTTGATGATCCCCTTTAAAAGATGGGGTTCCCCCTTAAATGTAGGTCAGTAGGGGGACGTATAAAATAGGGTGGAGGACTATCTACCCTTGTTTTTAAGATCGTAAAAGGGTGTGTGCGGTCAGGAAGACTTCTTTTTTTTATTCATTGAACCCCCGCTTCCGGAACGAGGGGACGCCCCGCGATCAAACCAATGCGTGGCTACAAAGGGATTTAAACCTCATCAAATTAAAAGGCTATCGAGATTTTTTTTTATATATTTCTGTTTTATTGGAAAAAGCTTGAAATGATTCAATTTTTATTGTCAATAAAAACAGAGAGACGAACAATATTTTAGAAAAAAATCTTTTATGGCCGATTGTTTTTCAAGAAATTGCGAAGTTTATTAATTTTTTTTTTCTTCAACAAATAATTTCGATTATTAAAAAATTTTTGTTTCTTGTGGACTTGATCCACTAAAATTATTCGAATCATAGTCAAAATTTGACTCAAAAGGGTCAATAGCCACTCAAAATTTGCTTTCATCGCTAAAAACTGGGCAACATTTTTAGTAGGAAATTCCCTAATGAATAATACCGAAACCAAGGAGTCAAATTTCCTGTTTCTATTAAAACATATTTTTTGTTCAAAACGCACTTTATGCATCTGAACAGCCTATTTTTGCTGTTGTAAAGCCCGTTTTATGAGTTAAAATGTCTGCTTTTGCTGATAAAACGCATGTTTTTGGTGTTAAAACGAATGTTTATGCAGTTTTATCTCACATTTTGTTGTTAAAACGCAAATTTTGCTGTTAAAACGTCCATTTTTGTGGCTAAAACGCATTATTTGCGGTTAAAATCTTTATTTTTCACTTTGTTAATTATGATAGAATTGTCCTCTTTTTGATTGTTTTAGGAGATTTATTTCAATTTTTTTTTTTATTTTTATTTTTTTTTTTTATGAGCAGTTAAGTTTTTGATGAAAACTGGACTTTGGTTCTAAGGTGAGCGGAGATTTGTGTGCTTTGGGAGGATTTTTCGTGGTAGCGGGTTAAAAGGGGATTTGAACGTGCTCGTCGGCTTTGTAGAGGCTGATCCCTGTTGGAGGCCGGGCCACGCCCTCGTCCGCGCTTTGGATTAGCCGTGGGGCGGTGGCGGAAGGCAAGGCATGCGTGGTACCGCCTCCCTTTCCGACCATGCGCTTTTCTTCCGAGAGAGGATTTCTGGGGGGGTTGGAAAATCCGTGATTCCTCCACCACCACCGCCACGGCTCCGTTCCAGTTCCCCCCCTAAAGCCAACCCGGCTTCCGACCTTTCAGTATCCGACCGCACGCCGGAGAACACACGTGTACTCATCGGTTACCCGCCCAACCCTCAATCGCCCACGATTTTTTACTTCCAATTCCGTTCTCGAGCTATGTCTCCCTTCTAAACACGACAATGGACTTTCAGAGTGCTATGGAAACATTTGCCGAGGCTTGGGTCGCTGCCAATATCAAACCGGAAGTTAATCAAAATGGACCTCAGGTAAATGTTTTTTTAAAACAAAAGAAACTCCCCAAAAATTAAAATTTCAACCTTCCAAAAAAAATTTTTTTTCGCACACTTGTTGCATAAAATGCCATAGCGATAATAATCATGTTAATATTATAATGAATTCACCTTGATAATACCGTCTTAATCTCGCTAAAAAAAATATAAAATATGGGAATTATGTAAATAGTTTACCTACTTTTATAATATTTATTTTAAAAAATGATTAATTTAGTATAATTTTTATAATGATGAGAGTGCATAAGTGAAAAACTGTTAAAAAAAAAAAAAAAAAAATTGAAAATTTACCAAAAAACTCAACCAAAACCACTCAACCCCACATAATCCTCAAAACCATTCTTAGCCAATCAAAAACCTTATAAAACCCATCAAAAATCCAAGAAAAACTATTTTTTATACCACTCAAATCCTCAAAAACCATCGAAATATGATGTTTAAAAAAATATTTCATTTTATTGTAATTTTTTATAATGATGGGAGTCTGAATGGGCGTTTTGGGGTGTTGGAAGATAAGCCCGTTATCATGTCGAAATTTCCCTTTTCGAAAATCTAAAAGTTTTGCTTTTTTAATCGGTTTCCAACTGCGGATGACAGGTGGCAGGAAACAAAAAGAAAATGTCACACTTGAGGAACACCTAATTGATTCAGCCAATTTTTAGATTTAACATTTTTTTTTATCTCGAGGGGTTAGCATTATTTTTAGTCTTTTAATTATTTTAAAACCTTTTTGTTTCTTCATCCGTTTTTTTTTTATTATAAGCTCCGTCCGATTTCCCGTAAAAGGCGGTACGAGGGGGAGATTGCTGTAATCCTACGTTATCCGATTAATATAAGCTGTCTGATTCTCCCTTAGCCCGGTTATGATCATGGCTATGATTTTAATTAGAGGATTTGCACTTTTTCTGTCTTTCCCTTTCCTCCTTTTTTTAAATTTCTCTCTTGTTTTCATTTTATTCTTGAATGATTTACCGTCGTGTCGTTGACGGGGCATGACAGCAATCTCGGCGATCGAACCCTTTGATAAACAAAGGGAGCAATTATCGCGTAAGCCGGTAAAAGGTGTAATTTTCGAACGGAATCCGTTAAAGCTTTCATCCTTTTTTTTATTTTTTTAGAGTGAAAATCTGTTTTCCTTTTATTATAAAATTAATACAATTTTATTAAAAGCATTTTCTTAACTTTTCCTTTCTTGATATCTTTCGCTTGCAGTACAAAATAAAATTACTTGGAATAATTCGTTTTATGGGTCAATATTTACCGTATTTTAGAGGAGGTCTATGGATCAATTCAAGAACGAATATCTATGTGAAGATGATCTATCCATGATTTATCAAGAAAAGCGCAAGATATTTAAAAAAACAAAATTCTCTTCCTTCCATGGAAAATCGGTTGAGTAGTTCTCGAGATATTGTCTTGATTTGAAATTGGACATCGTAGACCATCATGCATTTCGATACCACCATTCATTGGTTAGTATCTACTTATCTCGGCATTTGGAGACTGGACGTGCTAAATATCTGCCAGACTTTTGACATGATGTAAATTTTTTTTCCTAGTAAACCCCCCTTAGATTTTAGCAAGGAATCGATTCTCACCAATAAATTTTGTGTCGGACATACAGAGTGCTTCAGAACGATCCTAACTTCGTTGTTTTAAAACGACCACTATGTTTTGACGATGGAAATTTGTAACTCTGGAACGTTTGGCCCTATCGAATAGTGTTCTGAGTAAAAAATACTTGAAATCCAGCGTAAAATCGATTCCCATCGTCAAAATGGATAAATCGTTTTTATAATGGCGAAGTTAGGATCATTCTGGAGCACCTAAAATCCAAAAGTTATTTATGCCAATCTATTCCTCGCTAAAATCGGAGTTTACTTGGACACTTTTTTCTTCAAGTCAAAAGTCTGGCAGATTATCGGCTGGTCTAGTCTACCTGGGACAACGAAAAACGACTGAAATGCCTTGATAAGTGGATATGCACTATGATTGTTAATACATACCTTGATAAACATTGCCTTGATAAATGTCCACTTATATAAGTGGATACTTAATACTTATCAAGGCATAGAACGTATTAACAATCACGCGCTACGATATTTCCCATGATGGAAAAGCATTCATCATGCAATTCAATAGCACCTTGCACGCATTTCTTACCACCAATCGTGGGTTTTACCATCAATCACATTTCGATATCAACAATCATGCATTTTGATACCACCAATCATGCAATTCTATATCAACAATCATGCATTTTGATGCCAATAATCATGCATTTCGATACTTCCCATCATGCATTCTATAGTTATCATAATGTATTGCTCAGTAGCAGCTTATCAAGGCATATCTACGAACAATAAAGCATATTACAAATTGATAATTTCCAATCATGTATTTTGAAAGAATGTATCCATCATGCATTTCGGTACCATAAATCATGCATTTTGATGGTTCCCATCATGCATTGACAAAGTCAGTTACAAACGTGTTCATGTAAAAATATGTTGTTAACACCCATTTAGGCCTATCGCATTGGAAGGAGGGTGAGGGTGCAATAAAACTTCCCTTCTTGGAAAGGGTAGGTCAAAAAGTATTTTTACAAGTTCGAAAACATTTTTTCTCTCACAAAAAAAAAGTTAAAATTTTTTTTCAAGATGTACAATGATAACGAATTATAACGCATGACAAAAGGCTAATTGGTCTTGTCTGACAATTTTAAAAATCTTGGTGGAGAAGAAAAGAAGAATCATACGGCTCCATATTTTTTTGCAGTAGGCCTCGGATATCTGGGAAACTTCTCGGAATCGCGGCTTTAGTAATTAAGACTTTTGCAAAAGCTTCTTGAATTAAAATCGAAGGATGGGGCGGAAAAAAGCGGCCGCTCGAAGATTTACCGCGAATGATGTCTAGAAAAAGGGGGAGTCGAATATTCTTATCGGGTTTTTCGGGAGGACGAGGACCCTCTGGTTTCCAGGTAGGCGATGTCTCTGGAATTCAGTATTGAATGTTTTTACCTCTTGCCGTCGTGGACGCAATATGAATACGGTATAAGAGGAAACTCCGACGTCTTCGCCACAGAGAGCGACTACTGTTTATGTCGTAAATCTTTAATTAAAAACACATACGAAATTCCTCAACATCCGTCAAAGAAATTTTTTTTTTTCTTTTCTCCCGATTTTTACCATTATAGCCATTTTAAACGACGTTTGCATTTTAAAATTCAATAAAAGTCGTTTTTATTTAAAAAAATGAATTATTAAAGAGTAATTAATTGATAAAAAGTAGGACAGTGTTTTTAAGCGTGACTTATTGATTTGAAGCCGCTCCTTAGTGCGATGTTTATTAGTGGGCACGTCGGATTTTATTTCACGCTTCATCTTCGATGCTACGTCAGTGGCAAAGTTTTACGACTTCCGTGGGCTTTCAAATAGGTTATTGCGAGAAAAAAAGGATTTCGACCAAATTTTTAAGTGTGCCAGGGGGGTGGACACCGCTTTACCCAACGATAAACCAATTTTCGCAATTTTATGTAATTTGATTTTTTCCCCAGTTTTTGCCTCATAACTTCTGAAAAATTAATTCTATGTGAAAGGTCACTCTTAGCATTATTAAAGCTTATAAAATTACCTAAAATTTAAGCCCAACTTCAGCTCTCTAGGTCCCATAGGTCATAAGATATTGGACTTCAAAAATTCCGAATTTGCTAAACAGTTTTAGCGGATTTTTTAAAGCAATATTGAATCTAACAGTGAGATTTTACGGGAGAACTACTCATCCGGTTGAGTCCGTACTAGTCTCAAAGGTAATAACTAATAACTAAAGAATATTTACCAAAAAGTGTCTCCATCTTCCATGGTTTAGAATGGTCATCATACACGAAATTTCGCGAAAACACAATTACTTTTGTAAGCCGTGCGGGAGAACTAATTATCCGATCGAGTCCAGACTACTCTAATTTTAAAGCTAATTAACTAAGGAGCATTTTGCAAGAAGTGGTGTAGACATGGTTCAGCTTTATGTCGAAAAAATACAATGGCCAAAGGAATTTTTAATGAGCGTTGAAATTAATGAAAATTTTTGGGTTTGATGGATGTTTTCCGGGTTTGCTGAAAGGATTTTATTTACAGTTGAAATGAAATTTCACCCTCCGATTCTTCTCTGACGATTTTCTCATCTTTGGTCCTTTTAATCATCCATCCCTTACGTTTCGGCCGAGTTGATTTTCCCGAACGCCTTTTCATTATTTATAATAACTCGAAGATAATACGATGGGGGGACTCTAGGTGTCTCTTGTTCTCCTCCTGTGCCCCTTCTAACTGCCCTCCTGCCGCCTCCGGTCCCGGTTCCGCTCTGCCGCCTGGAACGCACCGGATGAGCCCAATGATTTTTATAACCCTTCTTCCCCTCCTCCCGTCACCTTTTCAGAGACTTCCGGCTGGCGGACACCACTTATTATGCATTGTCAAAGGTAAAAACTGACTTTTTTAATATCTTTAACCTTCTTGATCTCATAAATTTTAATTAAAAGAATACTCCCACAGTTTTCCCTTCCTCGGAGCCACTTTTGTTGCCCAAACATCCAAATTTCAAACCGTCTTGGATCTTTACCTGAAACCACTTGTGAAAATCGGTGGTCCGTCCTAAAAAAAAAGGAACATTCGAACAATAGGGGGTTTCAGACCCCAAGATAATTATGTATCTGTCTTTAAGAAACTCACAACTTATGGCCTAGATGATGAAAAGCTACTTGAAAGCCTTAATCTTCAAAAATTAAAAGAAATACCAACCTCCCTGTAATTTTCGATCGGCAAACCCAAAAAAAGGTCAAAAAATACCATTTTGTTAGTAAGTCATACATTTTGTTAGTACTCAACAAGCATTGGAAGAGTACCCATCATTTCGAATTATGAGGCATTTTGATATTTCCTATCATAAGCTGTTTAGTACCTTGCCACCAGGATATAACCAATCGTGCATTTTGGTTGTCCCCATTGAGAAAATCTTGCTTTTCGATATTTCCCATAGCGCATTTCCGTTGACCATTTTAGTAGTAAAAGTATTGCAAACGGGCAGTAATCTAGGACGAATCGGCATACCCATTTAGAAAATCGATTAATTTCTTTTGATAAACATCCAAGGGATTTAGTAGGGCTTGGAATCTGAGATTGAACGGCTGTAATTGGTATTAAATGGAGTCAATTGGTTAACCCTTGTTTCGATTGCGATTGAACCAAAAAAGTCGAGGTATTTTAATATTTTTTCCATTGTATCTTTTCAAAAAAATTTTCACATGTTCGTCATTTATCTGATGAAGACTTGAAAAAACTTAACAATACGAGAAAGGACAATGAAAAAAATGTTTTTATTCGTTTTTCCTGTAATCTGCGCGTTATAATTACTGGCTGGCATTGTGACTCGTTGATAATCGTCGCCTCGCCATTGCGCAGGAAATGATAAGTGTCGGTTTTAGGGAGTAATCGGCGGAAGCAGGGCGACTTCCGTTTTTTGGGACATCAACTTAGGGAATCTGTTCAGTTTTTACTAGTTTTGAGGATCAAGTGGTGATTTCACTTTTTTTAAAAAGTAATTTTAAAACTAGATAATTCGTTTTTAGATAGGATATCCCTATCTCGATTAATCCGTAACGTATCTATTTATTCCCATGTAGGTTTTTATAATCTTCAACTCGAGATAATCGCTTTAGCCGAAGTTTATCTCTGGACTCTCGGCTTATCTGAAAAAAAAAAAAAAAAACTGTAAACAAAACAGGAGAAAAACATTTTAGGGGGGAAAAATTTGGTGGCGGGGAAGATACGGGTTATTACTTCGGCACGGGCTATGGAGTTTAATTGGGCACGGGGTTCCTCTGGGACGTTTACCCCTTCCCCCTCGGCCGTCATCATCGTTAAGGTCAAAAAATGCAGACTCCCGATCGGTTCCTAAAGGTGGACAAAATATTTTAACGACTCCTTTGAGGTTGGAGGAGGGGTCGCGTCCGTTTTGAAGGAGTCGGTAAGACTACAAAGGAAGCCTTTATCCTTATCCGATCTTCTACGTTTCAGTTATCCACCGGTCATTTTTATGAGGCCGACTTTTTGCACCCTCCGCCCCGCGGATATGTTAAATTAACCGGTCAGAAAAACGCCTCGTCTTGTTGACTAGGGGGGGGGGGAGACCATTAGGCATTTTTCTTGGGACCCACTGGGAATTCTAAGAGGCGAGCTCTCAATCACGTTTCAACATCATTCATGCCCTTTTTGTCAGCTTTATTTTCGGACTATAGAAACTTAAGAAGTAAGAACCTACTTTTTCTACCAAATTTCTTTTCGTTTAAGAGCAATTCTGTATAAAACTAAATTTTTGACTCCGAAAATTTTAATTTTTCCGAGATTTGGGCCGTCCTTAAAATCGACAAAAAACCAAATTTTTTGGCCCCAAAAAATCTCATGAAATTCATGCAGCTACCTCCTCAGGACCTTAGTAAACCAGTCAGTTCTGTCAGTTTTAATTTATAAGTCATTTTTTGAGTAATAAAATGGAAATGACATGCACTAAAATTATACATAAACTTTTATTCTATTGTTTCTATGCAATTCATTGTTTTCTATCTAAAAAAAGCTATTTCAAAAAAAAGAAGAAAAAAAAAAAAAAAGATTAAAATATGATTTCAATTAATCTGTTCATCTTTGTTTATCTGGTCTTTCTTCGTTGATCTAGGAACGCGGTAGCGTTCCGCCCCGCCAAGCAAAATCCGTCCGAAAGTTCAAACGGTACCAAGTGTATGTTTACTGGACGTGACGAGATGCGATTTTCGGGTATCTGGATCTCGGCTTCCTGAGGAACGGTTTACTTGAAATTTTATAGAGACCTTCTCTAATACGATAATAGGAAGCCCTGAAAATTTCAAGTCGATCGGTTCACAGGGAGCTGAGATATAGAACTCTGAAAACCCGGTTTTCGGCCTTTACCATGTTCTTCTTCTTCTCCTTCTTCTCCTTATTCAGTTAGCCAGGGCTACAGCCTCTACTTCTGCACCGATCGACTTGAAATTTTACAGGGACCTTCGTTTCAATTTTAGCCAGTGCCTTTTGAAAGATTTAACCCGATAGCTGGTCGCAAAAAAAAGTTATGACCAAAAAACTGAAATTTTAGGGCTACTGCGCAACTTTTACTGCGCACTCAAACATCGACCTTGAAAAACGCCAAACCAATAAAAAAATTCACTTTCCTAGGGCACTCGAAAAACACCTAAACCACCAAAATCACCAAAAACACCCAAACCACCCAAATTACCAAAAACCCCCAAATCACCAAAACCACCCAAATCACCAAAAACACCCAAACCACCCAAATTACCAAAAACACCCAAATCACCCAAATTACCAAAAACCCCCAAATCACCAAAAACAACCAAACCACCAAAAACACCCAAACCACCCAAATCACCAAAAACACCCAAACCACCCAAATTACCAAAAACACCCAAACCACCCAAATTACCAAAAACACCCAAACCACCCAAACCACCAAAAACACCCAAACCACCCAAATCACCAAAAACACCCAAACCACCCAAATTACCAAAAACACCCAAACCACCCAAATTACCAAAAACACCCAAATCACCAAAAACACCCAAACCACCCAAATCACCAAAAACACCCAAACCACCCAAACCACCAAAAACACCCAAACCACCCAAACCACCAAAAACACCCAAACCACCCAAATCACCAAAAACACCCAAACCACCCAAATTACCAAAAACACCCAAACCACCCAAATTACCAAAAACACCCAAATCACCAAAGACACCAAACCACCCAAACCACCCAAATTACCAAAAACACCCAAATCACTAAAAACACCCAAACCACCCAAATGACCAAAAACACCCAAATCACAAAAAACACCCAAACCACCCAAATTACCAAAAACACCCAAATCACCAAAAACACCAAACCACCCAAATCACCAAAAACACCAAACCACCCAAATCACCCAAAACACCCAAACCACCCAAATGACCAAAAACACCCAAACCACCCAAAGCTAGCGTTAGTTGCCACCCAGCCCGTAGTTGCTGCTATACCTACCGATAATTTAACAAAAATGTAGGTGAGAACGTACAGTTCTGTCTTGCTAAATGCTACTCAAGTTAGCTTAATTATAGCACAATATGTTACTATTCTTGCTTATGGACGTTCCAAGACAACTACAATTTCAACTACAAAAAGATGTGATATCCGTACAAAAACCCTCCGTGTAAAAAACACCCCGCCTCGCAAAACTCCTTCTTCTTCAGCCGGAAAAAGATATGATATCAACTTTCCCGCCCGCCGATGTGCGAGAGGTCGGTATGATTTAGAGAAAGAGGAGAGATGAAGCGCCCTTGCTCCCATTTTCAAAGCTCCCCTTGGCGGCATCGCGAAATACTTGTTTACAGGGTGCATTAGATGGGTAGCTATGCAAATACCTTGATCAGTGATTACTGGTTAGGATTGTGGAACTATTGAATGAAAATACATCATTGGAAGAGGAAAACAGTAAGTTGAATTTTTCACGACTGGTTTTGAAGGTTTCATATGCTGAACAACTAACTTTTTGTACATTTGTAACTTTTGCACTTTTTGTACTAACTTTGTAAGTGCAATTTCTGTTAAGACGTTAACGTTAGTTCTGGGTAACTTAAGTTAGGAGACGGATGGCAAATGCTCAGGAGCATCTCCTTGCTCAGTAATCACTATTCAGGTGTTATCGTATTTAAAAAGTAATAGTGGAGGAAACCTGCATAAACCATGATAATTGAATTTAAGAATTATGTTATCGATCAATCTGAAAGACTTACTACAGATGCATTATGTGCAGAGGTAACTGATTTCCCTGATAAAAAGTATTTCGCGATGCCGCCAAGGGGAGCTTTGAAAATGGGAGCAAGGGCGCTTCATCTCTCCTCTTTCTCTAAATCATACCGACCTCTCGCACATCGGCGGGCGGAAAAGTTGATATCATATCTTTTTCCGGCTGAAGAAGAAGGAGTTTTGCGAGGCGGGGTGTTTTTTACACGGAGGGTTTTTGTACGGTCTTGACTATTTCACAATTCCTTGATTTTTGTTTTTTCTAGGTCAAAGTCTATGTGCAATGTACCGCAAAGACCATTTTGACCCTATGAACCTTCCTTCACCTTTATTGAAGTTTAGACTGCTAGAATAACTTGGTTTTAAAGAAAAAAGTGTTATTTTATCCTCGTTTAGGTTGGTTTAAAAAGGCTAAATTACCCTATAGCGGTTTGAAGCGTATTATCGTGGATTACTTTATATAATCTGTTCGCGTTTACGTTCAAAGGCTCCTTATTGAGTTACCCTCTCTTGTATGATCTGAGAGATATGTCATTAGAGAGAGCATAGAGAGCTTTGGAAGAGTTGAGGGAGGGAGGCGGAGGCGGTTAGGGGTTAAAGTGGTGGTATTCAAGCCTTAGGAGGTTTTTGCCCTACGAAAGGATTACCCGGTGCGGAGTCAAAGGGTTCCGAGACAATAGAGGTATTATCTCTAAATAATCCTTCAGGGCCTTAAACTAAAGCGAGTCTTGTTGAAAATGTTGTGCGCTCACCTTCCGGATATTCCCGGGCTTTCAAAGCATCGCCTTTATCCTTTAATTTTTGTTCTAATCCCAACATTCAATTAGCCTCCTTTTTACAATATTTGAGAAGCGACGATCGTTGGAGCCATTCCAGTGGAGCCATTGACAAGTCATTTCATTTTCTAATATTATAACTGAAAATCTCAAGATTAAAATTAATATCTCTAGATTAGCCCACTCGAGATCAAGTTTTTTGCCTTTTCAATCGCTATCTGACCGATGAGATAATCATAATTTTTTTTTTTAATTTTAAATTTTAATTAATTTAATAGTTTTTTGTTGTTTCTCGAGGTTTCAATAAATAAGTTTAAATCGATCCAATCAATTATAGCGATTAAAATATTTTTTTTTTTTTTCGAAAATATAATGAGTGTAAATAATTCGAATTTCTTAGTAGTCAACATTCTAGAAATGATGAGTTCATTCAACGTTTTGATTCGTTCTAGAAATTCAAGGTGGAACATTCGAAAAGTGAAAAGTTCGTCGAAAGGGTTCCTTAAATAGGTATTTTCTCTTTTTTTTTCTTTAGGTAATGCCTAATCTGGGATTATCCCTGTTTCCCCAGTAGTCCACTCCCCGCACTCTCAATGGGAATAATCCTTAATTTAGCCTCCCCTCTTCGTCGTTTTCACCCTCTCTCGCTTCATTCCGGTGGGATATCCTTCTTTCGCTAATCTCTCCCTCTTTCTCTTCTTAAAACGAAACTCTAGCCAGATAAATTATTTAATTAATAAAATACAGGGTTTTAACTGTTTAATTTAACGGAAAACGTTCGTTCAATACCCGTTCAATATAAAAAAATCTTTAGAATCTGGCAAAACAACCTCCTTATATCACGATATCTAGATCCAAGCTAGCACTAAATCATCACGGTCATCAGAACTAAATAGCAAACTCGATGATTTTCTAAATAATTCAAAAGAGCAACATCCTCACGTCCTTTAAAACCAAGACAATGTCCTCAAGATCTCACCAAGCAAACCCACTTGAGTATCTTTCAGGTGTCCAAAAATTGGCGAATCAGCTTCATTCATACTGAAGGTGGGAGAAAGTCCAAATTTTAATGTACTGCCAATGGAGATCTAAATAGTGATGAGTATGTTGGGACCCATAGAAGTTATATTGCAGACCTTCTGCAGAGACCACGTTATTGTTGATTCGCAAGTTTATCTGACGTTTGAGCATTCACATACGAGTTTCACGCCATACGAATTTCGTTCACGTGACCGTTTCCATGCTCTCTCGGTCGTAAAATGATCCCTAAATTGTGCCGACTTGAAGATTAATGTTTACGCTTGGGAAATCTCGGATGGAAGAATATTTTAGTTTCTTCGGATTTGCTCTAAAACCGAGGAAGTTGAAAAAAAGGGTCATATTTTCATCACTTGTCACATCGGATGCGTCTTGTATAGAAATGAAATATTAAAAAACGGAGAAAAATATTGATATTCATATCCGGTCATTGTTCGGAAGCACTCGGCTAGATTAATACACTTGACATCATACAAGTTTTATTCTGGAAAGAAATTTTTCTTGAGGTTGAAGTTTAGGGGGTTGAGATAATAAGATGGCCTACCTTAGCAGGTCAAAAAAATGCGAAGGTACACATTGTTAGGGTTTCTTTTAATGGGAGATTAACTTAAAAATTGAAAATATTCCAGTGTTGAATTCGAAACTATCAGCGGTTCCCCTTTTTCCGTTTGTCGGGTCCGGCGGACCTGGTGCTTGGTTTGTCGACGGCCGCCCCCGAAAGGAATCTAAGCCGGTCGCGTATCCGCCCGTCTGACAGGAGAGTGAATAGTCCGGTTTGATAGTAGCCCTCAGCTAATCTAGGAGGGGAACCGCCTCTATCTGGCTTATTGTGAGCACTCACAATAGGTGTCACTGTGGCGTCAAGATGAGCCTCAGATATCACCAACGTTGATATAAATAAATAAGCATCGTTGATAATTTTTAAAACGCCTTTTCAAGTGCACGATCAAAATGCAGCAAATTTTTCACACGCAGACTCTTCAATCCTTGTGAAACATTTTAAAGTAATATGATATTTTTATAATGGAAACAACTTTAGTTAACAGGATAATGGACGTTTAATAAAAGGAAACGTTTTTCGGATGATTCATTTGCCCAGGTGGCCCGTATGTATGCATATGGTTTTGGGATAAACCCGACGTAGTTTATCTGCTTTCAGAGCGATGACGTCCCCTCTGAAGGTAATTGTGATAATTCGATAGAGCTACTTTCGCCTTCTTAGAAGCGTGACCAACTCGATCGAGTCGGAAAAAAACGAGATGACCCCAACAGGGGTTAACTGGGCTTTTTATTCGTTGACACGTTCATTGATTTTTGATTCGATTTAAAACGTTTTTTAAATTTTTTCTTTAAAGCAGGTACTGATAAGGCCCGTTATCCTGTAATTGACTCCGGGCTATATCCTCTCAGTCACGGTTTTCAAGGATGTGCAAGTGTCAGAGGTGGGACAGGACTTAGTCTGAGAAGGGTTGGAACCTTAGCACATTATTCCAGGTAGGTCCACTACCTGGACCAAATATTGGATTAGAGTGGGGAAGCACCCCAGGGATTTTTTTTTCTTTTCCATATGTGTCTTTTCGACATACCTGAAAATTTCACGCTCAATAAAGCCTCAAGAAATCATATACAGGCGCCTGTTTTTGCAATTTTTTATACGGAACGAGTTGTGGGTGTAGCCGGTTATCTTCCGATTGGTTTTTATCTGTGAAATTTCCGTAGATAAGCCCACCCCCTTTTTTTTCACGCAGATCTCTCCCTCTCTGAGCTTCTACGCTCTCTCTCGCACCCTCCACCCCGCAGCCACCCCTATTTTAGCCTCCCCTGGGGTAATCTCGTTATCCCTTTAGTTGTTGCCCTGCCGGTGCGAAGCTATGAGACCGCTCCGCTCTTCAAAACATGGATTTACGCGATCAGGTTTGTCTCTAATTTGATATTAAAACCTTTTTTAATATAAATTAACGGATTAATTTCCGTCTATTAAACTCAACGCTCGGGTTGTGGTTTTTTTGTTTACTCGACTGATGTTTGGTGATCGGGCCCAGGTTGTTCCGGCTAGTTAGCTTTATTCAACGGCTCAGAGCACATCCACCAGGTTTAAGGCGCTTTTGTTTATAAAGAACAAGAAAAAACGGGTCTAGCCCGACAGAAGTCTCGAGCGTCAATCCAAAAGGCGAAAGGCGAATCAGGCCGGAATCCGGTCGGAAATGACAAGAGAGACAGGGAAGCCTTTTATAAAATTAAAATTAAAGGATGTGAGTAATTTACAAAAAAAAATTATAATTGTGATCCCACGGAATTTTCACAATACGAAGGTCTTTATGGCAACACCAAGAAAAATGTCATTCAATTTTGCAATATTTAATCTTTTCAATTTTTTCCAACTTTTGGAGGCAGATTTTTGACCATAAAAGACTTGTGTAAATCAGTTTTATCAATTTTGAAAATGTCAAGTTATAAATTATGATTGAAATTTATCTATGGGTGTCACATTTGACATGACAAAGAAGTACAAAAATAGGTAATTACATAGAAATCAACATTTTTAAACCGTATTAAGTTGTCACATGTCGAGATAAACTCGGAATTATTCTCCTTTTGTCGTTATGAAATTGTTTAAAGTTTCGTGTTTTAATTGGTTAGCCGAGAGGGATGATCGAGCCTTTTAACCGAGTCCCCATTTAAATACTCGCACGTGGTAGCGAGTGTGATGGTCGGGTCAACGAGAGTCAACTAGGCTCCGGGTATGGCAATCATAAAACGGAATTATTCTTTTTCTCTCCGCAATTACAACCGTCATGTTGAAAACCCTTCTCCCCCTCCTCTTTCAATCGTAGGAGTTAAAGGGTGTGTGCTTGCTCGACTGTAAAACAATGATAAACCGACAGTTGGTGGGCCCGCGGTGTGGATTCCTGTCGAGAATAAGGGGGACACATAAAAAAAACAATAAGAACCCTTATAGAACCCCTATCAATGCCTTAATCTCATATAAACAATAGAAATCAACTCGAATCATCGATTTTCTAACGTTTAAATTTTCACACTAAATTCATGAACTCAATAATTATTTCAAGAGTACCAATTATACACTCGAATGAACTCAAATTGCAACACTATTTAAAACTATACTTAATCCAGAAATGGCACGACAGTCCATTATACTCATTTAACTTTAATTTCTCTAATCTACATTGTTTATACAGTTTTAAATACTCCACAGGATAAATACGCTCTGTTTTTGATCCAACCAACACAGTAAAAACGTCTTAAAATATTGCAAACTTCAAACTTGCATAACTCAAGAACGGCTTAGCCGATTTTTAAAGTTAGCATGTTTTTGGAAAGCATTTTTAATGCTCTTTTAAATTTATTTAGTAGTTTTTTCCTCTAAAACTAACAGTTTTTGAGATATTTAGGCCTGAAGCAAAAAAAAGATTTTTTCTGGAATGTGGTTTATCCTCATTGAGAATAGGAATTTCATGTTTTACAAAGGAAAGTCAACTTAATCCTAAGGTTGAAGTAAAAAAAAACTATGTAGGGGACCAATTTGCATGAGGGGGCTGACACAGGTACGCACCGTTATGCTAATAAATCAGCCCAGCGTACCTGACGTCCTTCTGGGAACTTAAGAAAACTATAAGTGGCGAAGAAGAGACTCCCGCACACCCCGGCGACTAATAAACACGTTACGGCTCCACCATATATCATGAAAAGTGAAAATTTTCCAAAAACGAAAAAAAAAATTTTCTTTGCCGGATTTTTTTTTTCTAATAATAATAAAAAAAAAGGGTCATTTTATCAAATTGACCTTAACAAATTACAAAAACGTCACTTTTTATGCAAAAGAAAGTATTGACATAAACGGAACAAGTTCTAAAGAGATAAGCAATGGATAATATAATAAAAGTAGTGAAAAATTTGAAAACTATGGTAATTTCTTGAGTGACACTAAGCGAAAATTATACAGGAAATTGACAAGATAAAGAAAAGGACATTTTTAAAACGAAAACTTTTTTTTTCTTTTGGATGTTGTGTTACATACGTTGTGTAATTGTTATCTGAATCTTAATGATTGTCATTAAGACGACACAATGGATGGCTCAAGAGGATTTGAGCGACATTAGCCATGCGACATCCTTCTTAAAATTTTATCCGATAATTAAAAAGTAATTTATGTTTCAGAGTGAAGCTCTTGAATTGACGACGCGGGAGCGGACTGGAAGCCCTGAGGCTCCTTCGAGTCCTCGACCGCAGCCGACGACGCCGACGACTCCGCCTCCTTTCGACGAGAAAACCCCATCAGGTGAGCTTTTTCGAAATGTCGATCGGAGCTGGTTATTTCGGATGTTCGGACCCGCCCGTGTCAGTCCCACTGCCCTGAATAGTCATCTAAACTATGATGGACGAGTAGTGTCACTAAAAAGATAATTGCTTTCGTAATCGCCCGTTTAATTGCGTCGAATTAGATGGCAGAGCCATTGAACGTTATTGTTATTAACTTATTTTTTATTAACTTTAACATGGTGAAGATTAATTGAAGCGAATTATCCTTCAAGCTTCTGCGTTTTTCTTTCGCGTTCAACACCTTTCAAAGTTTATCTTTGGGAAAAACCAACCAAAATTCCCTTTCAAAATTTTCCTTTCCCTTCTGATTCGAGATTAGCCAGAAAAGTCGTGAGGAATATATAATAAGAATTGATTGCAAATCAGAAAAGCGCTAAAATTTCCGCCCAATCTTATCTGAAAAAATGGACAGGGGTATTCACAGTACACTGTAGACCCCTCATTTTGGCCCTCTGAAAATAGTTAGAGGTATTTGAGTTTAAAGCTAAAAACAAAGATAGGGCAATGGCCCATGTTGTCCAAAAATGATCAAAAATCAAGCTAAAAAAAGCCCTATTTATCGTACTATAAGTCCTAGTGTCCTAATAGGATCAAAAATCAAGTAAAAAGGGAACTATTTGTCATAAAGGAATAGTATCTAGTTAAAAGGGCCCCCTTTTTCCAAAACGGATCAAAAACCAAGCTAAAAAGGGCCCCTAGAGTCCAAAAAGGTCTCTAATGTCCAAAAAGTAAGCCCTATTTAACTAGATTTCGTTCTTTTACGATAAAATGGCCTCTTTTAGTTTAATTTTTGACCCTTTTAGGACACAAGGGGCCCTTTTAACTGACAAGTATTGCAAATTCATTTATGAAAAATAGGGCCCTTGTGTCCAAAAAGTAACAAAAATGGAACAAAGAGAGGCCATTTTGTCGATAAAAAACGGAATCTAAGTAATTAGATATCCTAGAGTGTCCTAAAAGGATCAAAAATCAAGCTTAAAAGGGCCCTATTTATCGTAAAGGAATATTATCAAGTTAAAAGGGGCCTAGTGTCCAAAAATTGATCTAAAAGAGAACATTTTGTCTTAAAAGAATGACATCAAGGTAATTAGGGCCCCTAGTGTACAAACAAGATCAAAAATCAAACATAAAAGGGCACAATTTGCCGTAAAGGAATATGTAGTATCTAAAAGGGCCTCTTGTGTCTTAAAAAGGATAAAAATCAAGCTAAAAGAGGACATTGTGTCATATAAAGAACGAAATCTAGTTATATAGGGCCCCTAGCGTCCAAAAAGGATCAAAATCAAGCTTAAAATGGCCCTATTTGTGGTATAGGAATATTATCTAGTTAAAAAGGCCTCTAGTGTCCAAAAATGATCAAAAATCTAGCTAATAGAGGACATTTTGTCGTAAAGTGACAGGCCCTGTACCATCCCAACAATCTCCATGTGGTCCTATCCGACTCTGGTCACTTTTGATTATCGATTTCTACCCTGATTTTGGTATAGGTGGTAAAGTTTCTTCTAAACTTTTAACTATTGTGGGGTAAAGAATTTCCCTGTGAGAGAAAAAAGGGAAATTTTGGTGTTAAAATTGGGAAAAAGGGTATTTCCAATGTGGAAACGCTGTACAAGAGACATTTTGCTCATACCATGGACACTAAAATTAAAGAGAATCCAGCTTGAAGAGAAAAGTTTCCGTTGGATTTCGCGGATAATCCGAAAGGGTTTGTCGCATTCGGCCGTTTCTCGTCCGTGGCCCGTGAGAAGGGGCTCACCAGACTGTGACACCCTACTTCCTACTCCGATCCATCAACCCACCCACTTGTTGAACCCTCTCGGGAATCCAACAACAACAACATTACCCTTAACGCTAATTCCGCCATTTCCACACGCGATTATCTTCTTCCAAACGAACGTTTTTTTTCCCTTCTTCTTCCCATTTTTACGAGTGTATTCAGACCGTCGCTTTTTTTTACGATCCTACCTTAAACGGTTTTCGATTTTTATGTGTCTTTTGTGAAAGCTCGATCATTATCGAACGAATCTTTTAAAAATTAATTAAAAAGCATTCTACATCTGCTTTTTTTTCCCTGAAAAACGTCGTGATCGGGCCGAAAACTCTACCTGCCCTTAAAAACTAATCCGGGAGACTTCCCTCAGACTTTAATTCCCGCCATCCTTAAATCCCCCAGCTTTGGAATAAAAGAGGATATAAACCCCCCTCCACTAAGCTACTATCCCTGGTAAAAACGTCACCGGATTTTCTCCCTTGTCCACCCGAAAACGAAAACAACCTCAAAAAATATTCGAGTTGAAAACGACACCTTTAATTGATAGGCATGGGGAACAGCAGTAATGGCTTAGATCATCAACATCCTCGTTGTTGAGCTCACCCTTTTATTAATCCATCTATTTAAACTTAACAACGTGAAGATTTCAATTGAGTAAAAAATAATAAAAAACGACGTCCCTTTTTTGTCATACACGTCCCCCCTGGGGGCTTTTTTCGAAAAAGAGGGGATAATCCTTTTTTCTCTCTCTCCCTAATCTTCTATATTTCTTAGTCTTCTTTCAAACCCCCCCTTCCAGACCGAAGGGCGAACTCTTAAGGATTACCTATAATTAGATGTACATAATTAGATTAGAGCTAATTCCTTTCAGCCTTAGGTCAAGGGACTTAGCAATACCACAAAGGAGATTAGAAAATTTCGTTTCTTTCATTTTTTTTGCTTTCTACATTAAAATATTGAGCAATTTTTCAAATGAAATGGAAGGTTCACTGTTACAAAGCCACAGGTGGGCCCTACAAAGGGTAAATTTCCAAGCTACAGAGTTCCTTGGATTTTAATGTCTGGTCATCTGATGATCTTTTCGGACTTGGGACCGAGCTAGGATCCTCAGGAGGCTACCAGACAAACATCCTGGCCGGTAAAAGGAATTCGGGGAAGGAAAAAAGATGAAATATTTAGAGAAGAACATAAAAAGGACAACACGAACACAATCACAAGTTTGTCTGTGGCTAAGTAGGCTCTTAGGAGGTTGGTGTATCATCCGCTGGGCCGGGCCCGGCATAGTGTGGATGCAGAACAAGTGTTCCGGCCCGCAAAATTTAAGGAAAAAAAAAATTGAAAATCAATTTTTTCTCTCAAAACTTCTCAATTTACGTACAATTCACTTGTCAATTTTATGTCTAAAAACCATCTAAATCAGCTTTCAGAAAGCTAATTTCTTGTCTAAAAGCCTAGAAATCATGATTTATAAATCAAATTTTCACCCAAAAAGCCCTATCCTATTCCAAAAAGCCTATTCCCTCTCAGGACCACCTCCCGTCTCTTAACCCCAGTCCGCCAATGACCTTGTGTCCTCATTATGAACCTAAATTTGGGAAAAAAGCCAGAAGCTTCTTGTTTATCAAACCTCACAGTTTAGTCCTAGAATGGACAGCTGAAGAAAGATTCTTTTTTACAAAAAACACCGCAAGGGTCGAATTTTTTGAAAGATTTTATATCAATTTTGTACAGTTTCTATAAAATTGTTTTCACACAAAAAAGTACTGATTTGTCAAAAAGCGAACCGCTGGCTGAAAAAACCGACTAAATAAGATTGAGTCCGTGACAAATGGATGGTAAAAGAAAAAAAAAAAGCATTTCGGGCCCTGACTTTTGTTTGATCGCGCATGTCTTTCATCTCCGTTTGAAACCCAATCGATTCACACAACTGATTGAAAAAGGTAGCCGAGCGTTTTTCCGCCGGCACCTTTCGGCGACTTTTTTCCCCTTTTCCTCTTCAAATTTTTTTTTCTCCCGTCCCCGAGATCGTTCTGCGAAAAGATTCGACGCCCGTCCGGATAATCCCGCATACATTTACACATAATTTAACGCCCTGGCGATCCTCTCCGCCGGCCTCATTCTACGTTGTTAACTTTTCTGTCCACCACATGAATATTTGATTCCCTTTTAATTTATTTTTTCTGGAATTATTAAACATTCGAAAGACTAATTAAATTCAAATCGCACATTTTAATTGACTTTTTTTTTATTTTTATTTTTATGCAATATGTGATTTAAGTAATTTTAAACAAACCACGTACCTTTTAATGAGGTCAAATACTTAGAAAATAATTTTTATTTTAAAATCACAGTTATTTTTTAATTTTCGTTTGATGTTATTGAAGTCATTTTTTTTACAGTTAAAAAGTAATGAATGATTTCGTTGGAAAAAAGTGATTTTTAGTTTTTCCTGGACGGTTTTTTTTTTCCCCTCGTCGGTCTCCTCTTATCCGTTGGGGGTTATTGAATGACGGAGGGCCTCCTGTGGCCGGGGCGAGCGGGGGTTAGCCTTGGATTAGCGCTACCCCTCCTCATCAATCATGAACAGATAATCCTCTTTACCGTAATCCTCGGGAACCCGCTCCCCATACTAGCCGAACTGAAAACATTTCATTAGCGGGCGAATCCCCATCCCCCTTCGGTATCTCTTCGGAGATTAAAAACACTTGTCACTCTTCTCCCCCCTTCGCCCTTCACCTTCCGAAAAAGATTCAATTCCCTAGTTGCCAATACGTCCTTTTTCCTTCAAACTCGAACCCTTTACTTTTACTACATAATATTCTTTGAAATTTCATAATCCACTCTAAAATTTTGGTTTTTTTTTTTTTTTTTTTTTTTTTTTTCTTTTTTTTTTTGTGTCAAAATTTTGATTTGACGATAAGAAAGCAGATAATCCTCAATGAGTTTGACCAAATCGTACCTCACTAAAGGCACTACTCATTGCATCCCCAGAGTATTACCTGTCTTCTAGCTCAGGGGAGTGAGACAATGGGCAGTACATTTAGTCAAGTTCGATTTGGTCAAACGCTTCATATATTTGTATAGACGATTCTACACGTCTGGCCGTGTATTTTTAAAAGATCTCAGCACTTACAATTTTAAGAAGCATGAGATTTCGACAATGGGGTCAAATACCATCTAATCTGAGCCAAATGCGATAATGGACCAAATTAAATCTTAGTGTGGTATGGATGAGGAACCACATCAAAAATTAGGGGCTCTACAGACCTCTCCACATCCGTAGGTAGCCCTCTCCCCACATGCCACCATCTCACATCCCATCACTTTTTGGGTAGGTACCGCAAACTGGGGCAACTTTACAGCCAAATTTTTCACATGTTTTACCCCTCTGAACTACTGGGGTAAAGCAGTGACAAAAAAAGATTTGTGGCAAAGTTGCCCCAGTTTTCGGTTAAAAAAATGACCCTTTTCCATCTAAAAGTGTAAAAAAGGTCAAAATATTCTATCTATAGGGGACAAAAAGGGGGTCAAATCCCATTCAAAGTGAAAAATAAAAAGGATAAATTTCATCTCAGAGCACAAAATAATCTAATCCCATCTTTTTGAATAATAGGGTCAAATTCCATATAAAAGCATCAAATTCGATCTCTAGATGTCCGAAATAGCCAAAATAATAGAATACAATAAAAAATTGAAAAATTAGGTTTTGAACCGACAGCTTAATTTTGGCTTAAATCCACTCTAGCTGCGATAAAAAGGAAAAAATTTGATAAATTCCACAAAAACCCATTCTAGCACCTATAACATTCTAGCATAGTCTACACTGAGTTTGGACCCTTTTCAGTCCTCGATTGGATATTGATGGATATGAAAGGTGTTGAACCCTCTTTTGTATTATAAACCCTCTTATTCAGTTGGGAGAAAAATTCGGAAAAGAGGATAAAATAAAACTGACCTAGGGCAACAAAAACGATTGTGTGCAGTCCTTATCCATCCAACGATAAAATCCGAATAATTGATAGTTGGAATAATATAAATAATTTAATCTAATTAATGTTATGCATTATGTACAAACATTTTGTTTTAAAGCCGGGTGGTTGAATCGGAATTCTTTCGCGATTATTTTTCTCTCTCATCTGACTCCCGGATGAAAATTCGTTTTATCGAACCGGTCGGACGGGGCTCGCGGGCGGGAGATAAACCTAGGTGTAGGAGCGGATTAGCTGCCTACCCTATAATCCAGATTATGGCGGAGTCCAAATCCTAAGCCCCACCCGGGGGTAGGGGGGCTTAGCATTAATGCCCGACGGTATTATAAACCGTAGAAACCTGAATCACCCCGGGCATTACTTTATTTAGCGCCGGGGATTTAAAATCCGAAGAGTACAAATCCTCTTTTATAACTTAGTTTATTGATTTTCCCTCATACAAAAATTGGAATGAAAAAATAGAGTTTCAATAATATAGGATCATATTTGAAATGCCACATCAAACATCATGCAACAAAGTAAAAAATTCTGTACCTAGATTTTAGTTTTCGATATTTTTTTGTTCTCTCTTTTGAATAATTTCTCCACCCTTTTATGTTCCATGAGAGACAATCCTAACCCTTTTTTTTTTCTTAGACTCAAAAGGAAACCCCCACGTCTATTGTTCATTTTTTTATAATAAAAAATGTCTTTAGTATCTTTCAATTTACTTTCATAGTGTCTAAGAACAACATTTTTCAAGATTTTGACTCGATTTTTGAGATAGGGGGAGTCATCTGAGGGTGTTTTAAAAAAGAAATGCAATAGTATTATAAAAGAGCTTTCTAACGGTGTATTCATAGCGTGAATCGGTTAATAATCAAGTAAGTTATGGAAGTTAAATGGAAATTTGGATTCCCAATTTTTCTCAATTCTGGCCCAAATCACGAAAAATCAAGATTTTTTCAAATCAACCAAAATTGATATCTACTATCATGTTTTTGCGGTTTTTTAAGTGGATTTCCTGAGAAGAGCAGGCTATTGAGGTCGGTCTCAAGGAAGCTTTTGAGGTCCAGTCAATCGTTGGTTTTTTCTATGATCTTGAAAATGGGTTACATTGTAGCAAAAATAATGTTTCGTGTACTAATAACTTGTGGATCAACTTTGATGTCCATTTGATTAGCATACGTAATAAAGTGTGCTCGCCAGAGTGTGAAGACGCGGATGTAAGCACATCGACCGTATAAACTCCCTTTTAAAACTGAAACTCCTTTTTCCTTCTGATTTTCTTCGGGACGTCATAAGCGCCGTGTGGAAGAGGGAAGGCGAGTGGGGTGGCTTTAAAAGGGAGGATAAGTCCCGAAGGCTAAACCTCAGATATTGCCATCCTCTCCAATATCCGAAACGTGTTTTCAACGAATGGAGGGTCTATGTACATCTCTGGAAATCCTTCATCCTTACCCCCATCCTCTTCCCTCTTCTTTAAAGAGCTTTATCCCTTCAAACCACCGCGATGAACACACGTTGAACCCCCTACGCTCCCCAACATCAATTCTTCTCGTCCACACAAGACTCTTATTATCCACTCTTTCCTCTCTTATTCACCATGTCCTTAAATCCGGATTTGAATATTACGTGGAAAAGAGAAAAAAAGCTTGGATTACTCCCGTTTTAACATATTTCTCGAAATAAAATAAAATAAAAATCCATTTTAGAGAATATGGATTGATTTTTTAAACAATTTTTTCCCCTAAGTTTTTGAATTTTTTTTTTCTGTGAATGGGAAATGAAGTGGATCATAAGTTACGCTGAGGCAAACACAACGGGTTGTAAACACCTTCCACTTAATATTTTCTCTTCCTCAAAAAAAGTTATAATTTTTTGGTGTCCGAAAACTGTACAAGAAAAAAAAAAAATTACGTGGATGGTTTTCTCTAAACCGCAAGGCCTCCCCTTGTCCAAGCCCGGAAAATGAGAGATCGGATCCGCTAGGCTGGTCGAGATGATTTCCCCTCGTATATCGGGTTCGCCTTTTCGATGGGTTTTTCACCCGTTTGTCACATCGAAAAATCGATAAAAACCATCCTTGACCACAAAAACCATTTTATCTTTTTTTTAGAAAGTTTCATATTTTTATTCTAAAAATTCAATTGATTTAAGGATTCGTGTGATTTTCTTGTCCCATGAGGGGTCGGCTCTAAAGCTCTTCCAAATATGACATCTTGACGTTCCTGGACTAATTATGGGTATAAGAATGTCCGAGAGAACGACCGGACAATTAATCTTACCCTCCTCGGCTGATGGCTGAGGTATTAAATGCGGATTGACCCGGCTTATGGCCCCCTGGATACACGTCGCTCGTTTCAAATTTTATTTTTCTTCCATCCTTTTTTGCGCCAAGTTTCGAATTTTATGATAACATTTTTGCTAGGTTGACTTTTCCGTTCTTTTCCGCGTTCTTAGATAAATTTTTATTTTATTTTAAATAAGATCAGTAAAAAGAGTAATAATTAATTACTCGATTAATAAATAATTATTATTACTTAATTGGTAATTGATTTTTGTGGCCATTAATAGGCCATGTCCACCTAGATTTGATGTTTTGACCAGTTTGCCCCACGCACAGTGTAAATCTTATGACAGCGATTACGACGGTGTTTTTTAACCGATTTTGAAATTATTAACATATTTGGAAACAGCTCGTCGTACCCTACAAAACGTGTACCTGGTTTTTTGAAAAAAAGTTTTCCCGGAAAATTCGTTTCCCGATTTTCCGGAAGAAAATTTTTTTCGGAAAAAGAGCTCTGGTATCAGTCTAGAGTTTTCTGGACCAATTAGAATGCGCTTTTCAGAAAAAAAGATCGGACCATTTTTAGTGCCCAAAACGAGGAAAAAACTTTTGGGGCCGAATGTGCTGCGATCTATTGACTCAGAAACAAACAAAAATAATTAGCCCTTAAAAGGGCTAGCTAAAAGACCCTAGCTCAGTACGATTTCGACTGTCAATAGCCAGTAGCTTAATCTCGTCAAATCTAAATTACTTCCGCCACCACATTAATTTTCAAATAACTAATACCCTTTTACAAAATTTTCAAATTACTTCCTTTAGCCTCCAGCAAAAATTCGTGGGAGAAAAAAAAAAAAAAAAAAAAAAAAAAAAAAAAAAAAAAAAAAAAAAAAAAAAAAAAAAAAAAAAACAAGTCTTTTTGTGGCAAAGAACCCTGTAGGATGACCTAGTGTAGGTAGCAAGTCAAAAATCACTCTAAACCCACCAAAATCCTAATAAAATCCTTGCAAAACCATCAAAACTACCCTGAACCCATCAAAATTCACTCAAATCCTAAGAAACCTCCTTAGAGCCCATCCAATCCATTTTGAATGTTAATTGGGGTTTTAAAAATGAAGATTTTGAAGTTTTTGACAAATTAAATTGCACTTAAAATGCTGATTCTGAAGTTTTTTCACTAAAAATTGGCTCTTCAAAACCATGACTTTGAGGGTTTTTTTTAAACCAAAATTTGGCTTTAGAAATGTTGACGAAAATTTGGCTCTTAAACTCTTAAAACTTTGATTTTGAGGTTTTTGGACGAAAATTGGGCTTTAAAAATGTTGATTTTGAGGTTTTTGACGAGAATTGGGCTTTACAATTAATGTTGATTTTGAGGTTGTTGACGAAAAAAGGCTCTTAACACTTTGATTTTGAGGTTTTTGTACGAAAATTGGGCTTTACAAATGTTGACTTTGAGGTTATTGACGGAAATTTGGCTCTTGAAACCTTGATTTTGAAGTTTTTGACAAAAATTGTCTCTTTAAACTTTGATTTTGAGGTTTTTGACGAGAATTGTCTCATAAAACTTTGATTTTGAGGTTTTTTATTATGTTCAGAAAGAAGAAGAAAAAAAAAACTAAATTTTTGAGTAATATTTGAAAAAAAAAAAAAAAAAAAAAAAAAAAAAAAAAAAAAAAAAAAAAAAAACCTAAAAATCTTGTTCCTGCCCACGCCCCCCCCCCCCTCTCCCGGGAGCAACTTATAATTCGAGAAAAACTACTCAAAATCCATCCCTTACCCATTGAATATCCATCCGATAACGATTTTATTTCATTAAAATTCATCAAAACCCACAAAGCTCGTAAAAAGAAAAAAGTTAGAAAATAGTGGCCTATTAGACCTGGATTCTGGAAGATCTCGGGCCACCTCTTTAATTCGGAAACCCGCAAAACCAAATGTTATTGCCTAACTGTATACGTATTGCGCCGTGAAGATTTTTTCCAGACTTAATTTTTAATTATTTGAAACCTTACATGTAATTAATCTTTTCATTTTTTTCGAGATTTCCTCAACCCCTCAGACCATTTAAAAATTCCCGATTCTCTTCATTTTAAGCCCCTTTGGGATCTTAAAAGAAGCTATTCAGTTGCAAGTCCCATAATTTATATTAATAAATTTTAATACTTTTTGTTTCGTGGACGCCAAAAAAGCCTTCCAGAAGCCCTTCCGTTTAATTATTCAAAGAAACCTTAGTGAAAGATCGGTGTCATGAAAAGGAAAAATGAAGAAGGTGGAGGGGGACTTCTTGAGATTAATTATTGTACATTAGACCAGGATTAGGACTTCATCAATAAAACAAGTAAAGGGGGTTGTATAAGCACCCCCTAACCACCTCTTCTTTTCTTTCCCTGAAATCTCTTTCTGCAAAAAGTCATTTTTTTTCCCTTCCCCTACAGACCTGAGAAGCTTAAGAAAGCCATTTCCTGGCCTCTCTTCATTTTTCCCTTCCATAGATTAATTATAAGAATGTGTCACTTTTAACCTCAGCCCTTTTCAAAAGAGCTCACCTTTCTTGACAAAAAAACGATTTGAATTTTAAAATAGATTAAGCCTTTTGTAAAAATTATCATTTTTGAAACTTATCAACAAGCTATCGCTCCTTCGATTTTCATTCTGCTCTAGGAGTAGTATGGAGGAGAAACTCCATATCACGAACTTTCTCAACCACCAAACACCCCTCCCTATCATCTCCCACCTCCCCTTAGACCCATCTAGGGTTTAAGCATATGAATAAGAACATGTGAATATTTTAATAATTATTCATGTGTTAACTCTTCAGTTTAGACAAAGAAAAAAAAATTTTGGTCAAAAAAATTTTAGTTTTAAAATTCGATGGTGGAAATTTTAGAATTTTGCGAAAGCTGCGGTGGAATGGGTAAATACCACTCGCACGCGTCGCATCATACTTCGAGAATGGTAAGAAAGGGGAGAAGCCGTTCCCGCTCTGAAAGTTCTAGGGGTGGGCATAGAAAACGAAGCGCATGTCGTTGCTCATGCCATGGAGGTTTTCGACAAGAATACCATAGTCGTAGTCGTAGCCGGAGCAGAAGAAGCCGAAGTTCGCGGAGAAGAAGAAGCCGGAGTCGAAGCCCTACTAGGAGAAGAACCCGGAGTCGAAGAAACCGCAGCCCAAGTCCCTCAAGAAGTCGACCCAAAAGAGATCCCTGTTCGCATTGTTACCCCAGAAAAAGAACGAATCGCACAAGAAGGATAAAAAGGCAACGTAAAGCACGAAAAGATGACAAATGCGAACCAAGCAAAGAAAAATCTCAACCCGAACCCAAGAAACCTGAATGCTGAAGACAATAAAATTCTAGTAAAAATAAAGACTTGCACAATTCAACAAGACTCATTCTAAAACAATTCTATGTAGCATAAGTGATGATTTTTTCCTTCTTTTTAAGTTCAATATTGGTGAAACGAATGGCTCGCCATTGACGTTCACTAGGGAGGATTAGCTTTTGAAATGAAGAGAAGAGGAAAAAGAGGGAAAAAATTACGAATGGTTGGTGTTACAAGTGTTTTGCCGCCTGGTTAGAATCCCTTTATAGGCCAAAGAGGATTTGCTGTGAGATCGAGGTGGGAGCTAATTGGAGATAAGTCCTCTCCAGACCTCCCGGCTGCCTTCCTACTTGATAAACTAGTTTTAAGGATTCAACTAAAACCTTTTCTCTCTCGCTCTTCGCCGTTCTCTCTCTTTCCCGTGAACAAAAGGTATTACGCACTCTAATCCCTGCCCTTCTCTGTATGTATTTTCGGGATCACAAGAGCCCTCGCGAGTACTTAGACCATGAGGGGGGGTTCGGAGGCTTCTGTAGGGCTTTTTAAACCCGCGACCCCGCCCTTTCCTATTCAAGGCGATACAACAGCTTCGAATTGTTTCATCGCCCTCTGGATTAACTTCGGGAACCACTCTAGATTCCCTTCCCCTCCTACCGCCCTCATTATTCCGGATTTTAACCGGCGAAGGTTTTAAAGACTTAATTTAAGGAGGTCGCCAAATTTACATTACAGATGCCTTTTCATCTTTGTTGATCTATGCTCCCTGGATTAACGGTGTTTTCTTATATTCAAGCTTACCCTGGGCTTAAAACTTTATTATTTACCTTTGTAATAATCTCTTCCCCGCTTTTCCATTATTTAATGCTCTTATTCATAAAGCATTTAATTATATTTAAAACTCCATTTTTTCATAATGAACCATCTTCATACCAATAATCGCGTTTGAAAAAAAAAAATCGTCGGAATTACTCGCTCTCTAATTTCCCACGAGCTCATTGACAAAAGCTCTTGTATCTCCATCGTTAATTACCGGCTGGTTTGTACTCGTATTATCCCACCAAAATTATAGGGCCCTCTTTTTTTCCAAGTACTTTTTTCTAATTAAAACTTAACTCTGATGAATTTTCGGGCTTTTTTTGTGTGTTCTCACATCGTTTAATGCTTCCTCATTAATTTTTGGCACTTATGAGGAGTCGATTTTGAACTAACAAGGGGAAATCAAAGTGAGTGGGTCGCCGATCAGGCCAAATTTTTTGTTGTGATTTTACATCAAAAAAAGATGACTAGTATCAGAGTGTTTCTTCCAATGGCCACTTTGAAGTCAAAATACGAATTTTTCAAAATCGACAAATAGGGTATTGGTTTCTATGTAAAATTGCACGAGGAATCCGATGGCATCAATTAAAAAATTCTAAGACTAATATTTTTCGAGTTATCGCTAAAAAACCGCTTTTGGAACTAAGTAAACCACCCCAGGAAAAATTTTCTCGTCAAAAAGAACATTATTTTCGTACTCAGCACCCCAAAAAACCTTAAGATATTAAATTTTATCGAGATTAAAAAATAATTTTTTTCCTTTAGGGAATCCTTGATAAAATTTTAGATTTTTTTGGGATGCTGAGTACGAAAATAATGTTCTTTTTGACGAGAAAAATTTTCCTGGGGTAGTTTACTTAGTTCCCAAAGCGGTTTTTTAGCGATAACTCAAAAAATATTGGTCCTAGAATTTTTTTTAAATTGAAGCCATCGGATTCCTCGTGAAATTTTACATAGAAATCAATAGCCTGTTTATCGATTTTGAAAAATTTGTATTTTGACTTCAATAGGGTGCCAGGGGGGGGTGAATTGGTTCTTTGAGGTTTCCCAATCAAAAAGAAACCTGCATTTGAAACCTGAAATTTAAGCCAGGATTTTAACCTAGACAACCATACTAATAAATAGATTTTTAACTTTTTTTTATGATTATTAAATAATCAAAGGGAAAATTATGAAAATTAATAATAAATTGGGTTTAAAGAGAGAATCGTGTTTAATCAAGAGGATGGTGGAAGGTAAGTTAGGTTTGGGGGTCTTAAGTTATTCAAATCCCGTCGTCCGCACGGTCCACTGATTGTTTCCTAATCCGTGGCCGGGTAGAGGTGGGGGATGGCGTTATAATTTAATAGGTCGGACATTGATAATTACGTGCAATAACGTCGGCGGTCCAAGAAGGTTAAGACCAGTTAATACGTTCGGGTCAGGGTGAGGGGAAACCCAAATCCAGCAGCTAAGTCCCGTCTCCGGCTAATATTCCGGGCTACAAAGGGCGAAAGTGGAGCGTCCCTCGCGACCACCGCTCCCTCATTATTAGTTCATCTAGGGACCCGAGCCGAATCTGTTGCCCTTTACAGGCTTGCGGTCTCACCCGTGGGCCTCCTCCGAGGATTATCGGCCCAATCTCTTCCCCAACGTCCGTTCAGTTTAACTTTACCCTTTCTAAAGGGGAAGAAAACCTCAAGCCATGGAAAACGATTTCACCAATATTCACTCAGAATTCACAAAAGGATGGAATGTCTTAATCGCCAAAGTAACTAGACCTTGAGAAATGTCCTTTTTAGGCAGATTATTCGTATTTTCTATAACGTGTTAACCACTAATGAACTCTTTTGCCACTATTTTGATTTAAAAAATGACGTCTTTTTATTGCCATATTCGCATTTTGAAGCTCTGGGAAGACTGAAGATTTTCGAAAAGGGTCAGTTAGCTTAAATTTTGGAGAATTATCAGTGCGCGAAATAACGTTCGGATAATTGTACGTTTTTATATTTTTTTAGACATTTTGTCTGTTCAAAAATTTTTAATGTCATTGAGCATCATCATTATTCATACCGGTTGCCCCGGATAATTTCGGCCGGTAAATCCGAAACGGAAGGCGGTCTCTTTTTTTGTTTTTCGTAGGGCCACGGGGCGGAAGTCGAGACTGATGATTGCCCAGGAAGCGAAGCAATTATGCGGTCTGACGGGAGGGAGTCGAAGAGGTTTTTTTCCTTCTATCTACGGGGTCTTCTTTTTCTTTTCATGGAGAACAATGATGTCGCTAAGAGGGGCACGCTCCGATGAAGACGTCCCAAGATTAACGTATTAGCGAAGGTGACGGGAAACATGGAAAAAGCCTTTCGGCCTTCTCCAACGGTAAAAGGACAAGATCTTCTTTTATGAGATTTACTCGCAAGTGCCGTTTAACACAAACACTCCTTTGACTCTAATCGTGGTTAACAAGAAAACTCATTATCTCCAACAACTCAATTTCAACCTCTTTAACGAGCTTTTCTACTTCTCCACTAAACAAACGTGATATTTAACTTAAGGAACCAAAAATTGGAATTTATTTAATCATTTTTGTTGAGAAAACGGGATAAACTCCTTCCTTAGCCTCTTTTTAAAATGATAACTTATGCTAAGCTATTCACGTTTTATGGAAACGGTTCTACTTCAAAGATGGGGGGAAACCTTGTGTGAATTGTTTACAAATTAATAAGACTCGCCAGACGTTCGGACTTATGAATCGGAATTTTTAATTACGGGAGAAAAATAAGATTGACCCCAAACGTCGGCGTCGCGGTTTTTCTTGAAGTCGCCCCCTTTTACGTTTTTCAGATCCTCGGAACAATTAAAAACGTTTGAAAAAAGGAAGACGTGACGGGAATCGATTTGTAAACTGGGCAGCTCCTCAATTAAACAGGGCGCGTCACGATTTTTAAGGGTTCAAAGCTCCAAAACAAAAGATTAGATTTATCCTCTGATGAATCCAAAAGCCAATTCAAAGTCAACTCAATTTTTGGTCAAAGTCGATTTATAAAAAAAATCCGGGAAATCTTTAATAAAACGCACATTTTTGACTTCATCAAAAATTTGTTTAAACATTCTAAAAGTACTAAAAGTACCTTTAAAAAAATAAGTAGAACGGAATTTATAGGGGTTTAAAGTTAAAAAAAGGACAAATTTGTTTAAACATTCTAAAAGTACTAAAAATATGTACCTTTAAAAAAATAAGTAGAACGGGATTTATAGGTGTTTAAAGTTTAAAAAAAGGACAAATTTGTTTAAACATTCTAAAAGTGCTAAAAATACCTGTAAAAAAATAAGTAGAAAGGGATTTATAGGGGTTTAAAGCTAAAAAAAGAAAAGAAAAAAAAAAAAAAAAAAAAAAAAAAATACAAATTTAAAAAAAAAAAATTCATAATTTATTTTTTGTTAAGTTGAGTCTGCACTCATACTCAACTCCAAAAGAGAATTGCGTTTTCTCATCTCCCTGGGGATCAGTTGTCTCGAAATTTTCCAAACATCTTCTTTAATATGAGGGGGGGGGAAGCCCTGAAAATTTCAAGTCAATTGGTCCAAAGGGAGCTGAGAGAAAGTCTAAAATTCTTGTTGTACTCATGAACAACAGACAAAATGCACACTGAAAAAAAAAAAAAAAAAAAAAAAAAAAAAAATCCTGAGGAAAAATTAAGGTTTAGGCTCTAAGTGGCTGTAAATTGTGCGTTAAGAATTTTTTCCCCATCAAAATCAATCTTTACATTTTTAAAAGGCAATAAACGCGTTGAAATTAGATTTTATAACTTTCTTTTTTATTTATTATTTTTTATACAATCAATCCCGTAAGCTTGAAGCAATCAATATATCGTTTACAGCTATTTGGCCAGAGAATTTTTTTTTAAAAAGTTATTGTAGTTTGCCCAGTAAACAAGCTTTTCTTCTATTAAATTGTATGAGTAAAAAAAAAAAAGGAAAAAGAAAATTACTTTGTAATGATTTTTAAAAAGGAGAAAACGAATATTGCCTCTTCTTTTATTTCTTTTGTACACCTCGTAATAATTAAAGTCCTCCTGGGAACCGTTTTGTCGCGTTTCTTTCGGTTTTCTCGGGCCTGTCATGAAGAACTCATGGACAACAATCGTCACATCATCGCTTCCTTCTAAACGACCTATAAGTTTCCAGCATTTCGAGCATCTTCGACACAATAGACGATTTCCCACCGGCAAGGGCCGGATTCCCACGGAAAAACACACATTATATCTCGGATTTTATAACGCGAGAAAAACGGTTTTTTAAACATATTTAATGAGTTTTAAACAGTCGCGAATCCTGTCCTTGTTTTTTTAAGCTTTTTTTCAGGACCGGATCCATCTGTTGGAGGTTTTTTTTTTTTTTTTTTTTTCTAAAAACATTTTTATTGTCACGGATGAGATCCGGAAGCATGTAAGTTAATGATGTCATCCGTATATAATTGTCTACCTTCTTGAGAACGAAAATTGAACAAAAGTGCGAAATCGTAAAGCCTTCGCCATGTTTTATGACCAGGTTTTGGCCTAAAAAGTTCGTTTTCTTGCTTCCTTTGGACCAAATGACTTGAAATTTTTGAGGCTTTTTCTTTTCATATTAAACAAGACAAACAAGACAAAATGTCCCATAGTGGACAGTTAAGCAATTAAGTTAGTCACCAAAAAAACCCCTAAATTTTTCAAAAATGGTTCCTATTTAATTTTTATGATATCGAAACAAGGCAAGGGAATCGAGTTTTCTCATCTACCTTTGGACCTATCGACTTGAAATTTTCAGGGCTTTTTCTTATCATATTGAAGAAGATTTTTGGAAAATTTTAAGATAATAAATCCTCAGGGAACTGAGAAAAGGTAATTTCCCTTTTTTGAGCTGAGTATGGGTGCAGAATCCACTCAAAAAGAGAATTTTGTTTTCTCAGCTCCTTTTGGGCCTATCGACTTGAAATTTTCATGGCTTTTATCGTATTTTTCGTATTGAAGATTTGGACTTGAAATCCTTCAAAAGCTAGCGAGTTGCCGCTCGAATGATGAGTGGGCCCTAATTGACAAAATTTCCCTTCCAATGGCTAAAAACGAAGTTTCCGCTAGCCGACTCGGTACCATCAGCTCGGTTGATACGAATTTTTTAAAGATTGATACTGACAGTTATTCGTAATTTAGGACAAAGAGGTTGAACGAAATGTTTAATTCTTCCGTAAGAGAGGCTTAGACGGAGTTAGGGAAGTAAACTTTTTTTCGAAGGGGTGGAGGGAGTTTTTGTTAAGTACAACTCGGGAGAGGTTCATTATAATGCAAAAGTGTTTGGGAGGAAAAATTGGATAAACGTCAATAGGAAATAAACGGTGGAGAGAAAAACAAAAAACCCGCTAATCGGATTCCGCTAAAGGGACATTATGTAAGTTGTCGGGCGATTAAGTAAAAACAAGGGAAAGGGGTTCTGAGGGGGTTGTCGGTTTTGCCGTCCGGGGGTGAGGTCAGGGGTGGGGCTTAGCCTTTTGTTCGCGATCCACACCTTTGCCTCTCATACTCGCATCTCGGAGAACAAGCGAATCTTGAGCGAAAGCCAGCGTGAAATCCGCTCAGAGGTTCACGCCTCCCTAACCTTCAGGTAATCGCCCCTTCTCATATATTATTACGTAAAGTAGTTTTGTTTTCGAATTTTCATGAAAACTTTTGCCCTGAGAGCCGACTCGAGCGTAGCGGCTAAGCCCCTGTTTGAATAAAGCTTTCTACCCTCTCCGGCTCGACGACGGGGGAGTTTAAGACGATTTTCTCACCAAGTTCGTCACCTCTGAAATGCGTTTCATCCCTTTTACACTTGATTGTTCCCCCGATAAAACATTAAGCCCCTCTGAACCGTGTAACGCGGGCTACTTAGCGAACTTACGCCCTTTCGAAGAATATTAAGACCCGACGAAATAATAAACACGCCCCCGACACCTCCTCAGCACACCTCAAAGAACCTTAACAAGTTTCCCGCAAAGTTTAACGAATTTTAAACATTTCCCTCATTTTATTCGGTGGGCGTTTTCAAATAAACAGTTAATTTATCGATTTGGAGACGGAGTCGTGAAGGCTTTCTGGTAAAAGGTTTCGCGTTTATTACGTATGCAGGAGTATTTCTACAGTATAATCTTGTTACTTGAGGTTTTAGGAGAAGCCATTCCTTCCCCCCCTGAACCTCTGTCTTCCACCCAGATCTTATTTAGCTTGTTTGATTCTCAGAAAAGGTATTTCGAAGGCGGATTTGAGGGCTGCCTAAGGTTCTTAGTCTGGGCCCTCCCAAGGAAAGGAATTATGCAACACACTCCAGTCGCTCGGATTGGACCTCGAGTGGTGAAAAGGCGAACAATGGTCTTAGCTACCCTAATTAATATGTGTGAACCTTGAGGCGCTTGGGGATTTAAATAATCAGCCCCGTATATTCCCTTTGTTTACGACCGATTCTCCACCTTTGAATCGATATTCTTATAAAACGAGGAACTCCTCATTTGCTTAATTCCTTTGTTTAACATATACAAATTACCTAATAATTAATCCTTTCCAAAATTATCCTTCCCTTTGAAACTCTTTTTTGTGCAATAACTTGCCTAAAATTATAACAATAATTAATTTCGTAATTAAAAAGTAGTGAGCACTTTTTTTTTTATCCTTGTTTCCTTTTCAGGAAATAAGCGATTTTCGAGAGATAAAAATTTTTTTTTTTTTACTTTTAATTACCGCATTAATCTTTACGTTTTAGCCCTAAAAGAGTTCGTATTTATTTATAAGTGCGTCGAAAAAATTATTCATTGGACGGAAAGGAAATATAAAAAAGTGTACAATCGTAACCATCTCAGGATTTTTTTACGAGGTCCGCCGCATTATGTCAAAATGTTTTAATTCTTCGTCTTAAAACCGAGCTCATTAAAAAGAATGAAGAATTAATGAGTTCTGAAACAAAACAATTTTTTTTCGGCTATGCTCATGTATTCATCCCAGTTGGTCACGTTCAAGTAAGCCGCATAATAACATCCTAATTACACCATAAAGGGAGCGATTTTATTTTAATAGGAATAGCCTTTTTATCAAGATCCCGAAGTAAACATTTCATTAGTATACGTCATTTAGGCCAGCGGTTAGGTTGGCAACATTGTCAGGATGAAATTGAAGCTCCTCGTGTGGCATATCAGTTCATTTTGGTTCTGCAATGGCAGGAAGACTTCTAGTCACAATAAGAATGTCTCTAGACCGATGAACTCCATAGATGCAATAGCAGGAATCAACAGAAGGGGAGGCCAGATAGACAGGCTGGTCGTCATGATAGCCCTTAGATAAATTTTCGCTTGTGTGGTTAGGTTGGCATTGTCAGGATGAAAATGAAGCTCCTCATGTGGCATATCAGTTTATTTTGGTTCTGCAATGGCAGGAAGACTTCTAGTCACAATAAGAATGTCTCTAGACCGTTGAACTCCATAGATGCAATCGTAGGAATCAACAGAAGGGGAGGCCAGATAGACAGGCTGGTCCTCATGGTAGCCCTTAAATAAATTTTCGCTTGTGTGGTTAGGTTGGCATTGTCAGGATGAAAATGAAGCTCCTCATGTGGCATATCAGTTTATTGTGGTTCTGCAATGGCAGGAAGACTTCTAGTCACAATAAGAATGTCTCTAGACCGATGAACTCCATAGATGCAATCGTAGGAATCAACAGAAGGGGAGGCCAGATCGACAGGCTGGTCCTCATGGTAGCCCTTAGAAGAATTTTCGCTTGTTTGGTTAGGTTGGCATTGTCAGGATGAAAATGAAGCTCCTCATGTGGCATAACTATCAGTTTATTGTGGTTCTGCAATGGCAGGAAGACTTCTAGTCACAATAAGAATGTCTCATGACCGATGAACTCCATAGATGCAATCGTAGGAATCAACAGAAGGGGAGGCCAGATAGACAGGCTGGTCCTCATGGTAGCCCTTAGATAAATTTTCGCTTGTGTGGTTAGGTTGGCATTGTCAGGATGAAAATGAAGCTCCTCATGTGGCATATCAGTTTATTTTGGTTCTGCAATGGCAGGAAGACTTCTAGTCACAATAAGAATGTCTCATGACCGATGAACTCCATAGATGCAATCGTAGGAATCAACAGAAGGGGAGGCCAGATAGACAGGCTGGTCGTCATGATAGCCCTTAGAAGAATTTTCGCTTGTTTGGTTAGGTTGGCATTGTCAGGATGAAAATGAAGCTCCTCATGTGGCATAACTATCAGTTTATTTTGGTTCTGCAATGGCAGGAAGACTTCTAGTCACAATAAGAATGTCTTTAGACCGATGAACTCCATAGATGCAATCGTAGGAATCAACAGAAGGGGAGGCCAAATAGACAGGCTGGTCCTCATGGTAGCCCTTAAATAAATTTTCGCTTGTGTGGTTAGGTTGGCATTGTCAGGATGAAAATGAAGCTCCTCATGTGGCATATCAGTTTATTGTGGTTCTGCAATGGCAGGAAGACTTCTAGTCACAATAAGAATGTCTCTAGACCGATGAACTCCATAGATGCAATCGTAGGAATCAACAGAAGGGGAGGCCAGATCGACAGGCTGGTCCTCATGGTAGCCCTTAGAAGAATTTTCGCTTGTTTGGTTAGGTTGGCATTGTCAGGATGAAAATGAAGCTCCTCATGTGGCATAACTATCAGTTTATTGTGGTTCTGCAATGGCAGGAAGACTTCTAGTCACAATAAGAATGTCTCATGACCGATGAACTCCATAGATGCAATCGTAGGAATCAACAGAAGGGGAGGCCAGATAGACAGGCTGGTCCTCATGGTAGCCCTTAGATAAATTTTCGCTTGTGTGGTTAGGTTGGCATTGTCAGGATGAAAATGAAGCTCCTCATGTGGCATAACTATCAGTTTATTTTGGCTCTGCAATGGCAGGAAGACGTCTAGTCACAATATAAATGTCTACAGACCGATGAACCCCATAGATGCAATCGTAGGGATCAACAAAAGGGGAGGCCAGATAGACAGGCTGGTCGTCATGATAGCCCTTAGAAGAATTTTCGCTTGTTTGGTTAGGTTGGCATTGTCAGGATGAAAATGAAGCTCCTCATGTGGCATAACTATCAGTTTATTTTGGTTCTGCAATGGCAGGAAGACTTCTAGTCACAATAAGAATGTCTCTAGACCGATGAACTCCATAGATGCAATCGTAGGAATCAACAGAAGGGGAGGCCAGATAGACAGGCTGGTCCTCATGGTAGCCCTTAGATAAATTTTCGCTTGTGTGGTTAGGTTGGCATTGTCAGGATGAAAATGAAGCTCCTCATGTGGCATATCAGTTCATTTGGTTCTGCAATGGCAGGAAGACTTCTAGTCACAATAAGAATGTCTCATGACCGATGAACTCCATAGATGCAATCGTAGGAATCAACAGAAGGGAGGCCAGATAGACAGGCTGGTCCTCATGGTAGCCCTTAGATAAATTTTCGCTTGTGTGGTTAGGTTGGCATTGTCAGGATGAAAATGAAGCTCCTCATGTGGCATATCAGTTCATTTTGGTTCTGCAATGGCAGGAAGACTTCTAGTCACAATAAGAATGTCTCATGACCGATGAACTCCATAGATGCAATCGTAGGAATCAACAGAAGGGGAGGCCAGATAGACAGGCTGGTCCTCATGGTAGCCCTTAGAAGAATTTTCGCTTGTGTGGTTAGGTTGGCATTGTCAGGATGAAAATGAAGCTCCTCATGTGGCATAACTATCAGTTTATTTTGGCTCTGCAATGGCAGGAAGACGTCTAGTCACAATATAAATGTCTACAGACCGATGAACCCCATAGATGCAATCGTAGGGATCAACAAAAGGGGAGGCCAGATAGACAGGCTGGTTAGTACACGTCGTCATGCTATCCCTTAGACAAGTTTTCGCTTGTGTGGTTAGGTTGGCAACAGTACCAGGATGAAATGAAGCTCCTCATATGGCATATCAGTTTGTTTTGGTTCTGCAATGGCAGGAAGACGTCCAGTCCAAGAATGTCTCTAGACCGATGAACTCCATACATGCAATCGTAGGAATCAACAAATGGGACGGCCAGATAGGCAGGATGGTTAGTACACGTCGTCATTCTAGCCCTTAGACAAATTTTCGCTTGTGGCAGGATGAGAATTGAGTTCTTAACATATCAGTTCATTTTGGTTATGCGAAGAACGTCCAGTCACAATATGGTCTCTGGACAGTCGGAACTAGTTCAATTCTGCTACTGGTGATGCAGATTATTTTAAAATATGAAGAGAACCTTAATTTTTCCCCTTTTTCTGCTACCCTTCTCATTCCAATACGATTTTCACCTCATTAACTTCTTTAATCTATACCACAGATTTATCTTTTGAACTTTTCTTTACGACTTTGATTTGAAAAAGGGGAAAAACTTTTGCATCTAATCATGTTTGTTTATATTTTTTGTTTGTCTTTTTTCCGTTTTGAAGTCTTTTGACGTTTTTTATCGAGTTGTGACTTTTGTGTCCTTTGGTGACAAAAGGGGGTTGATTTTTTTCGAAGACAATGCTTTTCGGTTGATCAGCCGGAATCGGGAGATAAAATGACAATAAGCTGTGTTTTTCGGTGTAGATATACTTAAGTGTTTTTTGAAACAAGAGGGAGTTTTCGATAAAAGAGGGAACGGTGAAGGAGCGGGAGCGGTTATCGGATCGACTCCCTATTGTCCCTATAAGGAAGGGGTTGTCAAAGTGCCGGGTTTAGGGCCGCAAAGACAAAAGTGAAACTGTCTCTCCCTGCGGGCCCTCCCTTTCGCTATCTGGATGAGATTTTTCCGGAAGAGGAGAGAGGAAACGTCTGTTTGACAATAGATACCCGATCAATGTCGGTACCTTCGGGGGGAAGGGGGGAACGGCCTAAATAGGGAAGAAAGAGATATGTAAGCATTTAAAGAGAGTCCCTTATCGTTTTTGGAAAACGTGGCGACCGCTAATACTCGCAGATGTCTCCGAGTTTTCTTCATTTCCGCCCTCGCTTCTTCGCCACCCACCCTTTGGAAAGAGGCGGAGGTGGTAAAGGCTGGGAGGCGGCAAAAATGACACGCCCCCCTCGACAGAGCCCGAACCGCCTCCCCCCGATCCTTCCAGAGCTTTAAAATTGCCAACTGACAAGTTCGTCATTAATCAACCGAGGTAACTTTTCCTCGATAAAGAATCTTTTCAAAACTTTTTGATGTGTTTACAGAAAACTTATTAAAACATGTCGACGATAATGCTTGACATAAGTCCCACCCTCCGTTTTAAGTTTGACAATATACAAATTATCTTAACGAGGAGCCCATCAGAGCACTCCTCCTGAACTCCAATTTAATCATAAACCCCACCAAACTTATTAATCCTTCTTCCCACTTTGGTGATTTGTAGGCCGACCAAATTTTAAAATCGAACTTTTTTCCGCAGGGAGATCTCTTCCAGTCCATTGTGTTGTGGAAACCGTCTGGAGTGTGGAGCATCTAGGAAGAAGCTGCGGTCAAAGAAGGCCAGCTCTAGAAGTCGACAGTTATGTCATCATTCCGGTCAACACGACCCTTCAAGATTTAGTCTCCGTTGCCCTCCACCGGCTCGGATATTCCAAAGATACAGCATCCGCCGCCAAAGGTACCTTTTTTTCAAAACATTTTCTTTTCATATAAATCTATTTAGGTTCCGTCATCATCAAAAACTGGAAGCCCCTAAGCTTTGAAAAAATAGCCGAAAGTCCTCTCATGACCGTTGGAGACATTTTAGGCGAACTTTCCACTATAGCGACTCTCAGAATCCAAATATTCAGGTAAAAAAAAAAAGTTAAAAAAAAAAACCGTCATTAATTAGGTATTTTCAAATATAGAAGTCGACCAAACGTCCTCACCGATATGAAAGACAAACTTTTACGACTTCTTCTGGTCCAGTCGCATTCCATGCTGATTTCTTCAGGCTGCCCTTTAGACGAAGTGAGTAAAAAATTACGATTGAAAAGAATAAAAAAAAAAAAAAAAAAAAAAAAAAAAAAAAAGATTCATTAGAATTGTTCATGTAAAAGATCGATAACGAAACAGGAAAATAAAAAAACACAATGCCCCGGTCGCAGGGAAACAATAGAGAGATGATCAGCGGAACAGAGTTTTATCAGGATTATCCCGGATACTCGAATGTTCTCTGAATCAAGAGGAAATGGATAGCATGTCCTAAGAGACCATCGCGCTATCTACTTTGCATAAAACACTCTTGTTTAAGTCTATATTAGCCATGGGGAAGGGGAATTAGCCCCAGGCGGAGGCTTTCGCCATATTGCCATAGCCAACAACCCTGCTTTTCAAAGACGATTGAGAAGAGAATCCTCCACCCAGGTTTGAACTGCAGAAATCCAGCCATTGGGTGCCCTTAAATTTTGGGAATGGGCCAAGGAGACCCTGTATGACCGTTGATCTCATTGGGCATAAAAGGTCTGGTAGTATAATGGAGGATGAACCTCCAAAACTCCATAACACTTTTTTGATAGGACCAAACGTTTGGTCCTGTCAAAAAACTGTTCTAAGTAAAAGTTACTGAAAATCTAGCGAGAAATCGATTTATTTTGTCAAAACGTGGGGTTCGTACTCAAAATAACGAAGTTAGGGTCCTTCATGAGCACCCTGTACGTCGGGTCCAATAGTTATTGATGCCAATCGATTCCTCGCTCAAAATTAAGGGGGGTTTACTTCGATACTTTTTTTCGCCAGGTCAAAAGTCTGGCAGATAATCGCCAGAAAATGCCATTCCCAAAATGGCACTTCGATTTTCATGTCTTTTGGTAGAAACTTAGCGTAGACGCAGAGGAATACGTTCCTATAGGCTTTTATGTTAACTTTTTGTTATTATTTATAACAAAATCCGTTTAAAGATTCTAAAAGTACAAAAAAACCACGATTTAAAAAAAATTGTGAGGTTTCATTGAGTAGAACGCGATTTATAGGAGTTCAAAGATAAAAAAAAAAAAAAGGACCATTTTTAAAAACGTCATAAAAAAATTTCTATTATAGTTAGGAAATTTCTGCTTTTTGGAAAATGTAGATAATAAATAGGGCTACAAATTGCCACTAGTCCGGTTTCGATATCATAAAAATTACGGGTTTTACAGCCGTTTTTCCAAAAAAAAAAAAAAAATTAACTTCAACTAAATTTTATACCAGTTAATGAGCACCAATCATATTGTCTTTATAACAGTTTAAAGAGGAACCATTTGCAAAGAAATTGGCAGTAGTTCGGTGTCTCTTAATTGCTTCTGGAGTTACAGATTTTTGAAACAAAAATGCAGTTCTGTCCCACTGTGGGTCGGCTGATGGAGAGGAACTACTTTTTGAGAAAGTTCCAGTTTTGGAAGTTCCTCCTTCATTTTTACCAGACCCGACCTTTTGGTTTATTAATAATCAAGAGGATTAACAATAACTGAATTTAGTAATTAAAGCGGACTGTGTATGAAAAATGAATTAAGGAGTAGGCGTTGAGTAAGACTTAAACCCCACAGTTAAGTAGAGTTTAATGAGTATTAACTGCGAGCTAATCCTCCCTTTGTTCTAAAGATATCCTGAACCTTGCGGGGGCCTTCCCTCGTCCTCGCGCCCCTGCTGAGAGAAATGTCAAATCATTTACTCTTTGCCCTTAATGCTGATTTACACAAGTAGGTTATTATCCTCAGGTCTTAGCCTCAGACTCAAGGGCTAATGAGAACATTAATGAAGCTCCGCGAACGTTTAACAAGATGGCTGAAATTTAGAAATCCACCTGTCGGCACATTTCCCTTGTTTGCTCATTTTCCTCTTCACCTTTCCTCTATTACTGACAATTTTTTCCTGGAGCACGTTTTTCTTAATTAATCTCTATAAATTGACTCAATTTTTCAATTTCGTTTATTGAATCCTCTACTAATTGCAGTTTTTAATCCTGTTCAAAGATAAGCCCTTCTATGAACGTGTATGTAATTTTTTTTTTTTTTTTTTTTTTTTTTTTTTTTTTTTTTTTTGTTAAATCGGACAGATTTACTCGAGTCCCCCTTGCTAATTTACTTTGATTCTTGATCCCCCTTCCAGGGTTAATTGACGGTTTATTCGCTTCACCATTAGCTGCCTATATGTCATGAAAAAGATTTTCATTCATCCAGTAAAGCTGTTTTTTATGTCAAATTTCGGTTCGTTAGTTTACATTGGAGATGACATCTCAATATAATCGGTTGCCATAGTGTCCAATTTTTTGATGCAGTTTTATTTGGGTTTATGAAGGAAAAAATTGTTGACGTAGCTAGCGTTTGTAGTCCAGTAAGCCTGGGGATGGAAAAAATTAGGTATTTTGTTTCTCTACGGAAATGTGTATGGGTTGGTCCCCTGATATAAAAAAATACTCCAAAAGGACTTGTCGCCTCGTAGCTCAGAAACTTTTGGTCCTACAAAAAATCTTAGTAAATCAAATCAGTAGCAAATTTAATATGCTTTAATTTTGTTTTTATAAATTTTTTTTGAAATTTCAATTTTTGAATGAATTTTTTTTAAACTGTTTGGAACCCACCCCTGCCTATTGATCGTTAATTGCTTTTTGAGAGTTGTTTTTAAAAGGCGATTAAATTCTCTACAACTTTTATTAAGTACACTTCATTGATTAGATGACGTCTTCCCTCCTTCAGAGGTCAAAATAGAAAACCCCGGTTTATTTTCCACCTAACTCAGATACGTTTGGTCCTACAAAAAATTGTATTAGCTCAAAGTTGTAGAAAATTTAAAAATCTTTAATTTTGTACTAATAATTATTTCGCCCAAGACCTACGGTTTTCGAGATATTGGCGAAAAAACTAAAAAAATCACCTTAAAACCGCTGAGGCGAAAGGGCACTTATTAGTTAATCAGGGGACCAACCCCTTTACATTTCCGTAGAAAAACAAAATACCTTTTTTTTTTTCTTTTATTTGCCCTTTTCGGGCTTAGATTGACTGGACTATTGTTTTCACGGAAATTTCTTCCGATATGACATACAGAAGGGATTCAACGTCGTTTATATTCAGACGGCAAGTTCAGAACATGAACGTACGACAAACGTGTTCACAGCATCCGGAGGTCGGTCTAAATACCGACACGTTTTTATCGTCGATTCTTTTCGTCGAAAAATAATAATAGCACTTTTTTCTTTGTCTTTTTTTCCTAATCTATATTTATTTTAAAAACTGTTGTATAATCTAAAAGATTTTAAATTATCATTATGTAAAATAAAAGGCCAACGGATTGTAAATCTCGTCGCCAGGATTAGGAATTATTTATGGGAATCCCTCGACTCGGAAACCTTTTTTTGAACAATAAGCAACTGTGCTATTTGTCAACGGAGCAAATAAACGCTGTGTAAACTTGGCTATAAATTTATTAAGAGAAACTAGTTTTAACGGGTGATGAAATTATATTTGCTTGTATAAAACTTTTCATTTTGAGATTTGTGATCGATGTGTTTTTTTAGAATGTCGTTTCTCAGTTGGTGAGGACAGGAGCGCCCGGGCCGAATGGTACGGGACAGCCTCTGGAACAGCTCAGCGAGGAGACGAGGAGGAAGTTCGACCAGTGGTGGGCAGTTCAACAGGCGAGGTTGGTCCGCCCCCCGATTTCATGGTACTCCTCACCCCCGCCAGTCGCCCACGATCGGAAACCCCTAATGGATAAACCGCAAGAAAATCACGTTCATCCTGCATTACAAGTAAATTCTTTTCACTTTTAATTTATCCATTGAACGCTTTTTTTCTACAAAGACCGTACAAAATCAATACCCGACGCCAAAGACAAGGATGAGAACGAGTTTCGACCCGGAACTCGAACTTCCCAAACTTCAAAGATGGTTTATCGAAAACCAGCACCCAAGCAGGCAACAAATCCAACAATACGTACGCGAACTAAACAGCCTCGAGTCGCGAAGAGGTCGTAAACCTTTGGACGTCAATAATGTCGTTTATTGGTTCAAAAATGCTCGTGCTGCACAAAAAAGAGCTGAAGTTCGCAGTTTAACTCCAGGTATTTATTTCTTTTAAGTCTTTTTTTAGATAAAAAATTTCATTTTTAAGGTATGCATTGTCATTTGCTGCTCAATGGGTATAACAGTAACAGCCAAAGCCCCAGCGAAGCAGGAATAACTGTTAAAAGCCCTGCTAGTATAAATCAAGAGCATGATGAAGAGATTGAACCAAATTCTCCAGCTCCTTTGTCATTGACCACAAATAGAAGCCCATCTCCAAACAAAGAGCCTTCATCTCCTGCAGAAAACGTGCAGGTATGAAACCATTTTTGGTGTCAAACTATTCTACTTTAGTTTGCAGCAAGACGAGGCCAAAGAAGACGGAGAGAGGAACAGTGGGTCTGAAGCAATAAGCGATTCGCAAAATAACAATACGACACCGAAAGTTGAGCAGCCTGAACGTGAAGAGCGTGAAGAAGAAGAGGAAGAAATCGATGAGCCGATGTCTGACAATGAGGATCATATAGACTACAAAGCTGACGTCAAAAGTGAAGGAAGTGCTGGAGGCGAAACACCTCGTCCTGGATTCCCTCTTGTTCCTAATTCGATGTTTAGCCACAGCATAATGTATATGAGTCATTACTTTCCTGGTCTCACTCCACCACCTTCGCATCATCACTCTCAGGTAGTACACTTCAAAAACATCCAATTTTTAATTCTTCTTGTTTAGATGAACCTTTCTGCTTTGGCTGATGAACGTCGAAAGCGGAACAGGACATTCATCGATCCTGTTAGCGAAGTACCAAGGCTGGAGCAGTGGTTCGCCCACAATACGCATCCCTCGCACAATCTCATCTTGAAATACACCGACGACCTCAACAACATGCCATACAGACAAAAGTTCCCACCGCTCGAACCCAAAAACGTGCAGTTCTGGTTCAAAAATCGTCGGGCCAAATGCAAAAGGCTTAAAATGTCACTTTTCGAATCGCCTTCGAATCAAATGCAGCAACCGCAGGCGCTCACGATGCCCTACCATCATCACCTCTCCTCTGCTCTTTCCAACGACCACTATCCAGCACACTAATTATATATATAGAGCACTACATTCCTTCACTTATATGTGATTTATAATATTTAGCTTAAATGTCTTTTGTATTCGGATGATTTCCATCTCGAACATCCGCCCCAGAATGTTTTTAAAAGCCTTATTTGTTAAGTTTTTCGTTTTATGTTTATCCCAAGGAGTTTTTTGTTAAAACCAGTGTATTTTCCTTTTGTCGATGTTTTTTGTTTAGTAGATCTCCAAAGATTGTTGATCTCTGTTGTACATTCCACGAGTGATAAGTCAGAAAAATTGTAGAGGGGGAATATCCTCTCGGGAAACACGATTCTCATGAAACCTCCCCCGTCCTGTGCTTCCCATTATTCTCGTTATAGTCGGGCTTCTATATGTACTAATGAAGGTATTAAGTTATAAACGTGTGTTCATTTTTAAGAAAAAATTATATACCAAAGATATAATGGATATCACCTATTTAAAAATCCCTGTGCATTAGATATATCCAAATATAGAAGATAGATCCTCTAATTGTTTTATTTTCTAGTGATTTGGATAGAATTTAAGTACTGACTGTGAATAGTTTTTATAAATATTATTATGTTCATTGTTAAAAATGTATATTAAAGTAAATACGTATTGCGATATAAAAAAGGCTATATGGTATATATTGCTGGAATAATTATATATGTATAAATGTGATGTAAATAAAAAATTATGATAATATAGAAAAATCGTGTAATTTTTATCCTAAAGTTCCTTGTAAATAACAAAAGAAAGCGAAGAAGAATCGCATGAAAATTGGTGGCAGCCATGAAAATAAGTTCAAAATTGGCTTTTTCTCAAATGTCAAAAGACACTATGGAATTAGACGATATTTTCTGAGGTTTGTAATTACAAAAGGGTCTGGAGATATTTTCTTTATTTCGATGGGTGTTTATTATCTGTGAGCGGCCAAGCAAGGGGTCGAGCATTATAGTTTACCAGTGCAGAAAATAAAGTGAGACCTAATCGGATCAAATGATACTTAACGAGAACGTGATCCGAAAATAGTTCACGGATTTCTTGGCGGCCGTTATCTCGACGAAGAGGCTGAGCAGTAGGGCAAAGGCTTTAGGCCCTTTACTGACTTTCCCCCGACCCTTTTTCCACTCCTCGGAACGAACTTAATTGTATTTATTTCCAGTGATTCCTTCTGATTAGAAGAAGATTGCGGGGAAGGGGATTTTAGTTCTGTTAAATGCCCCACCCTACAAGCAATTACTTTTACAACCCCTATATTTTTTCCAAGGGTAGCCTTTAACTCCCAAGTGTAATTGCCCACATTTAGCGACTGTTTACAATCCCTCATTTCCAACCGCTAAAACATAAATATTTAAAGGAAAAGAGAAAATTTCATGGAAAAATTGTTTAGGGTAGATATGACAGTTGATTATGAAGAGATTTGCAAACTCGGGTGACACATTTTCAATGAGTTGGGGTGGTTTACAATCTCGTGGACGAGGTTTGTAAAGAGAAACGGTTTGAACCCTCAGTTAAACGGTGTATAATTGAGTTTATCATTTTGTGGGAGGGAAAAGGAGGGGGTGACGTTTTGCTGTTCCGAGTGGGGTGGCACTCGAATACCTCCCGGGAGGAGTTGAAAGCTGTCAAGGCCCCAGTCCCCCCCTTTCCACCCCTAATAATCTGGGACGGGAGAGGGTGTGAGGACTCGCTGAGATAAGGCGTGAATACAATAGCCCCTCCTGTCAACCGCCCAACAGAAATCCCAACATCTTCCTGATTGAGTCCATTTCCTGCCTTCGCCTACCCCTTCAGATCTACCTAAAGCAACAAGGAGTCCTCATTTCCAAACCATTTCTTCTTCCCTCTCAAAACCTCATACATCTCGAATAGAAGTTGGTAGAAAATCATCTGAAATATCAAGTAAATAGCCTTAAAATCGACATTTTAAGAGCCAATTGTTTGTCAAAAACCTCAAAATCAACATTTGTTAAGCCTAGTTTTCGTCCAAAAAACTCAAAATCAAAGTTTTCAGAGTCTTTTTTCATCAAAATCAAGGTTTTAAGAGACAAAATTTTCGTCAAAAAGTCTCAAAGTCAAATTTGTCAAAAACCTCAATGGTTTTAAGAGCCAAAAACCTCAAAATCAACATTAATTGTTAAGCCCAATTTTCGTCAAAAAACCTCAAAATCAAAGTTTTAAGAGCCAAATTTTCGTCAAAAACCTCAAAATCAACATTAATTGTTAAGCCCAATTTTCGTCCAAAAACCTCAAAATCAAAGTTTTAAGAGACATTTTTCGTTAAAAATCTCAAAATCAAGGTTTTAAGAGCCAATTTTTCGTCGAAAAACCTCAGAATTAGCGTTTTAAGTGCTATTTATTTTGTCAAAAACCTCAAAATTAACATTCAAAATTTGGGGGGGGGGCGCAAAGGTTTTCATTTGTTAAAAGGGGGGCGCACTGTGAAAAAGTTTGGGAACCTCTGCCTTAAATAGTTCAGAATCGAGGCATCTTAAGACTTCGGAAGAATTTGGTGTTCAGATGAGGAGCTTCAGAAAGGAAAGAAATGGACAATTTACTCTATGAGGGACATCGTTAAGCTCTTCTGAAGGCAGATCATGCAACATTTTTTGATAAAAAAAAAATGCAGGGAGGGGGAATTATAAATAGGGGTAAAAATAAAAACTCTTGGAAAATATCGAGCTTGTTTGAGTGCAGCTTTCTCGGGTCGTTTCAATGCTTTCATCCCCTAAACGAGATCGGGGGCTTCGGTAACCCTCCTCCTCGCTTCGCGTCCCTTTAGAAACCCGCCGCGCCTCCTTAGATTTTTCAATTCGACGTCTTTTCAATTTCCAACTCGAAGGATTGATCCCCGAGTCGGGGGTTGAGGGGCGTCGGGGGAAAATGTAAAAGTACCAGATTATATTCGTTTACGGTTCGGATGTCTAGCCCAATTCTTTCTCACTCTGGGTGATGATTCTCACAAGATCGGATCAATTCAGCCGTTCTTCTTTTAAGCCCTCATCTACTCGAGCATAAAAGAAGAAGGAAAAAACCATTTCCCCATCTTTTTTTGCTTTGTTTTGAATAAAAAGAAAAAATCATGGAATACTAAAATGTCTGGAGCTTGTCTAGACAGAACTTTTTCAAAAAAACCTTTTCTTTTCCATCGGTCATCATTGACCATAACTCGTCTATAGTGAATCCGGGGCTGATTGGTCATGGAAGCACATTAGAGATTGGGACACATTGGATACTGGGGTACACGTGCATCGGAGATATGGGCCCATCCGATACTGAGGCACACTCGACACTGGAGCACATTGAAGATGGGGGCACATTGTAAACTAGGGAACATCGTACACTCGGAAACATCGGTGTTTGGGCATATCGGAAGACACATTAGACATTGGAGCACATTGAAGATTGTGGCACATTGGAGACTAGGGAACATTGGAGACTGGAGCACACTGGACACTGGAGTGAGTGGAGCACACTATACATTCAGGAACATCGGACGCTGGAGAACATCCTTATTTGGGCACATCGTAGATTAGGGCACATTAGAGGTTGGTACGCATTGGAAACTGGGTCACATTAGTCACTGAAGCACATTGAAGATTGGGGAACATTGGAGAGTGCGGAACATTTGACACTGGAGCACATTAGAGACTGAGCCACATTGGATACTGGAGCACACTGTACATTGAGGAACATCGGATATTTTCGCACATCGGAGACTGGGTCAATTTAGACACTGGGGCATATCGGACTTTGGGCACATTGGGCTTTGGAACACATTAAAGGTTGGGAATTTAGGGCACATTGGAGACTGAGAACATCGGACATTTGGGCACATTGGAGACTAGGGTTCATTAAACACTAGGGCAAATTGTAGATTCGGGCACATCGGGGAGTGAGGGACATACTCTCCTTTCAGACTTTCTAAAAAACGAGAATACGAGGGTACACTGACTATGAAGGAAGTTTACTGTTCAATAAACCCCACTGAATCTTCATCGTAAAAAAAATTTAGCTTGCAAACTTTTTGGAATAACAGAAAAAAAGTTTTGACGTTAAAACTCTCAAAATCCTCAAAATAAATTCCAAAGCTATCAGGATGAGTTATACCTTATAATTTGCCATAATTCTCCTTATTTTACGAGGGACGAGACTTATTTACTGTTTACCGATCGCGAAAGAGGGCGCTTTAAGCCCTTCCTTAACCGTAGATTAATTTTCTGAGACAATAATTTTTGAAAGGATACAAAAGGGGGGTGGTGTAATAAATAAAATTCTCTAGGACTACCTAAGGAGGCTTTTACCATCCCCACTTAAACTTAAGGTACTTAAACTCCCCATCCCAGGACACGATCCGCCACTATTTATGTTATATTGAAGATTATCGGTAACTATACAAGTTGCCTCAACAATTGAGATATATGGATTCCTTGGAACAAGTTAGTTAGTAAGGATTACTGGGAGCAGCGACGGAATCCTCAACTAACTGCCCGTTAGGCTTCTAACTCCCCAACTTAAATGCAATCTATTTACGACCTTCTAAATAACGATTATGCGAGAGAAAAAAAATCGATAATGAATTATTCGCTCAGGAAGTCTCCCCAAGGGTTTCAAGCCAGCTAATTGGTGAAGACGAACATTTCAATGTTCCTTTTTACTTATAGACAATAATTCTACTCAAGGAAAGGCCCTAACCGGGATAATGAGAATAATCCGATTCTCCCAATTAAATCCTCCTCATATTTTTTCTCTCCCCCCCTCCCTCCTCGGTGTCTTTCTCTCAAAGTTTATCGTTCATTTGCGGAAAGTCCGAGATCCGGAGGAACGATAAGTCATTCGCTGGAGAGGGGAAGGGCTTAAAACTTGACCGGAGGGTTTGTTCGCAGACAAAGGTTTATTTTTTTTATTTATATAATAACCTGCTTAAGTTAAGCTCGAGAATCGAGCAACTTGGTCTAGAAAAAAACTTTTTTTGAGATTTAAAAAAAAAATTTTCTCTCTCTCTTTTACAATACGACTCGAGTACTTTCAATACAAAGGGATTAAATTGAAGCTTTTTCAAAGATATTAAATCAATATTGACCATTATTATGCGCCGGGTATTTGGCGAAGAAACATCACGCAATACATGAACGCTTTGCTGGCGTATACTTCGAACTCTACAAAATAAGAGATTTTTCCTTGGTTTTGATCCTTTTTATTCCCTTTGAGTTCTGTGGGGTATGGAGTAGTGGCATAAGGTATGGTGAGGTAAGGTTATGCCATAAGGTATGGCTTGAAATATGGCATGAGGTAGAGCATAAGGTATGGTATAAGTTATGGCACGAAGTTATGGCGAGGTTATGGCATGTGGTTATGGTATGGGATTATGGCATGAGGTTATGGCATGAGGGGTGTACTTGTATGTATGTACTTAATCCGGAGGTGGAGGAAGTTGGTTGAGGTTGGGCAGGTGGAAGAAGATGGAGAGGTGAAGGATGTGGGGAGGTGAGGGAAGGTAGGGGGAGGTGAAGGAAAGTAGCGGAAGGTAGGGGGAGGTGAAGGAAGGTATAGGAAGGTAGGGGGAGATGAAGAAGGGTATTCGGAGGTGAAGGAAGGTAGATGAAGGTAGGGGAGGTGGAGGAAGGTAGTGGGAGGTGAAGGAAAGTAGAGGAAGGTAGGGGGAGGTGGAGGAAGGTAGTGGGAGGTGAAGAAGGGTATTCGGAGGTGAAGGAAGGTAGATGAAGGTAGGGGAGGTGGAGGAAAGTAGAGGAAGGTAGGGGGAGGTGGAGGAAGGTATAGGAAGGTAGGGGGAAGTGATCAAAGGTAGAGGAAGGAAGGGGAGGTGAAGAAAAGTAGTGGGTGGTGAAGGAAGGTAGAGGAAGGTAGGGTAGGTGGAGGAAGGTAGTGGGAGGTGAACAAAGGTAGAGGAAGGAAGGGGAGGTGAAGAAAGGTAGTGGATGGTGAAGGAGGTAGAGGAAGGTAGGGTAGGTGGAGGAAGGTAGTGGGAGGTGAAGGAAAGTAGAGGAAGGTAGAAGGAGGTGAAGGAAGGTATAGGAAGGTAGGGGAGGTGAAGAAAGGTAGAGGAAGGTAGGGGGAGGTGAAGGTAGTGGGAGGTGTGGGGAGGTAAAGGAAGGTGAGAGGAGTTGAAAATGGAAGGAGGTGAAGGAAGCTGGAATGAGGTTAGGTGATGTGAGGGGATGCTATGGGATTTGTGGGAAAGGGGGGGGGGGTAAGTGAGTAGGTAACATGAGAGATGGTGTGAGAAAACAGAAAAAGGGTGCTTGGTGATAATGTAGAAATCCGTAGAGCCTTAAAATTTTGAAAACATTCGAATTTTGGTTTTTTTTTCCTCAATACCAAACCATTTCGCTATAAACTCAACAATAGTACGTTCTAGATTTTCTCAAAGTACCCAAAGTTCAAAGACCTAATGTTGGAAATGGGGGTGTTGGTCTGCCCCTCCTTCCATGAGCACAGAAATGAAGATTTAATAAACCATCTTAAGAAGATTTAATAAAAATGGCAACAAATTATTTTATTAGTCGAAAACGGCCATAGAATGGTTTTGAGAGGATGTAAAAGGGATGGCAATAACTTTGTCGCATATAATTAATTAAAACGAGTTAAGCCCCGAGAGCGAGGCCTAAGGGCTGCTATGAGTAATGGCTGGGGAAGGGTAGCGTCTTAGATCGAGCCCGGAGGCTCTAACTTAGGATCAGTCCGACTCACCGAACACGTGTCTTCACGAGATAAAAATTCCAAGTAGATTTACACTCTCGAGAGCTTTTCCCTTCGGTTTAGGGATGATGGCTCTACTACGACCCTGAAACCGCTCTTCAATTGCCATAAACTTTAATGTCAAATTTATTGGACTAAAATTTATATGTCCAATCTTCTAATTGATGGACCATCTTGTCAAAATAAGCCCACCTTTTAGACGTTTACTCATTGAAAAGATCAAAGGGAAGCCTCCTTTCTCTACGATCGGTCAATTAGACACGAATCGCCTTACCTCCTAATTAGTCTATACGGACTAATTGGTCATTACTCGTTTGGACATTCTTGTTTGTACGTGTAAATACATAAGCTATATCGAAGACCAAAGGAGGGGCCAAAGTAACTTCTCATTAAGACTTAGTATCTTGTTATATCTATTTGTTCTGTAAGAAGCCCTTCTTCGACGTCATTACGTTTAATTGGTACGGGATGAATCGCTTTACTTTTTGATCTCAGACTTGATTAAAAAACTTTAAAAAGAGACAACCGTTTTTTTTTAAGACACGAGGGAGAAAAGTCCTATTTTAAAAGCCGAGATATTAATTGCACCTAAGTATATGGGGGCGGACTGAAACATTAGAATGAGGGTGGGTATTGCCGTTGCTAAAAATAATTTTAGGGTGGATTTTTTAAATTTATTTAATTTCTTACCAAGTTACAAGTACATCGATCAATAAAGTTCTGGACGTAAGTGTTGGGGTTCTTAGATAGAGGAATCCGAAGATTCGTTTTGAGGATTCTTCCTGGACATGAAGAATCCTCCTGTATATCTGAAGATTCGCCCTGGGCATCCGAGATTCTCCCTGGACATGAAGATTCCTCCTGGATATCTAAAGATTTGCCTTGGAAATCTGAAGATTAGGGCTGGACAACTGAAGATTATCCTTGATCATTCGAAATTCCCCCTGGGCAACTGAAGATACGCCTGGGGAATCTGAAGATTCGCCTAAGGCATCTGAAGATTCTCCCTGGACAAATGAAATTCGTCCTGGACATGAAGATTCGCCTAAGACATCTGAAGATTCGCCTAAGACATCTGAAGATTCGCCTAAGACATCTGAAGATTCGCCTAAGACATCTGAAGATTACCCTAAGACATCTGAAGATTTGCCTTAGGCATCTTAAGATTCTTCCTGGACATCTGAAGATTCGCCTGAGGCACCTGAAGATTCGCCTAAGGCATCTGATGATACTCCCTGGACATCTGAAGACTCGCCTAAGACATCTGAAGATCCTCTCTGGACATATGAAATTCGTCCTGGACATCTTAAAATTCACCCTGAATATATGAAGATTAACCTCAGGAATCTCAAGCTTCTTCCTGGACATCTGAAGATTCGTTTTGGACATCTGAAGATTTGCCTTAGGTATATCAAGATTCGTCCAGGACATCTGAAGATTCTCCCTGGGTATCTAAAAATTCGCCCTGGATATAAAAAGATTTGCCCTCAAAATCGGAAAATTCCACCTGCACATCCCAACTGATGATGAAACTTTGTATCTGAATGACGTCATATTCATTTTGTTCTTGCATTCCTCATCTCTAAACTCATGATGGCATTGAGTGAGGGACGTCCTAGAGTTTAACGCCTAGAAGGTTGATCATATAGGATGATTGTTAAAACGGCCCACTTTGCTTATAGCTTCTCTCTTCTCACTTTTAAACTTTTTGTTTTGTTTAAGAAGAAAATGAAATAAGGTAGGAAGTGTAACAAGTGTCCAGTAGGTGTGATAAAGTGCCCTCTGCTCTGACGGATTAGGCGTGGGAGCGAGCTACGCCTTTTTATCATATAAACTTAGCCGTATCTCAGTGGTCGGGGGGGGAGGTAATAAGATTCATGAATACTACCCCACCGCCGATCCTCGCTATATTTTATCCGAGGCGGGGAAAAGGAAGGCGGCCTGTATAAACCTTCATATACAGCGTCGAGAGATAAGCCTGCCCTATATAATAACGATTGCTAAGTCTTCTATCATAATAATTCTCTCCTACCTTCCCACAACAATATAATTCCCGCCCTCCCATATATCTTAACTTTTAGACGAAGGGTTCTGCAGGATTAAAGATTAGCAATCTTAATGTCTCTCCCCGACTCCTTTTCTCGAGTGAGTTATTGCTTTCTAGCTTTATATTATTATTTGGGGGATTCTTGAAGGAGCTTGCTTAATTTACTGAGCGCCCACCCCCAGGGCCCTTCACTAAAAACACCCCTACCGCTATTACTTAGCACAATATAACAATCTGTAACGATCCTCTTTGTAGGTGTTACCCTCATCATAAACGACAATAATTACATTGTTTTTATTATTAATTTTACTGCTTCCTAGATTGATGAAGCCTTTTGTTTTCATTATTCTACATATGCTAAAAGTTCGAAATTCTAATAAAAAATGAAGTTTATTTTTTTAAAATTTACATGAGGGTAACTTGCCCTGGGACACGTAATGAATTGCAAATCGAAGGTATCGAAATGTGAGCAGAAGAAAGACTGCGACCTTTGCAGTTATCCGTCGACTTGCAGCACGAACTGGAAACTTCTTTCGAAGAGGTTGACCAAATTGGAAGAGCAGCTGTCGAATTTAGATGCGAAAGGCGTGGTTGAACTTCAAAAGGACGCTTCCGTCCAAAAAGAGAAGAGCGACGAATCTGTTTTTCAGACGAGCTCTGTTGAAGTGAAGTCTGAAGAGTCTGTCAAAGTCGAGGATAAAGAAGAGCCTGATGAGAAAGAAATCGAAAGGCAAGATTCGGCTTATGCGAAAAAAAGGCGACTAACGCCCGTCATGGAATATTTCGCGGACAGAAAAGAAATGAGAAACCACGAATCGCGACCCGCGATATCGATCCTCGGAAGTCGCCATGCCATCAAATCAGCAGTCATGCAGAATTTTCTCGATGTAAAACCGAAAATCCGAGATAACGACAAAATCAGAACTTTCTTGAGCAAATCCGAAAAGCCTCAATTGCACATAAAAAGGGAAATCACGTTCTCCAAAATACGAAACATGAGCGTCTCAAAAAGTCGACCCAAAGTCTTAATTCGAAAAACGTCCGAAGGCGAAAACGACGATCCTAAGCCGCACGAGAAAATCGCCATCTCGGCCCCTTTGATGGCAAAATCGACCAAAAACACGTTAAGAAAAAGGGCGATGTTCAGACCAAAAATTGGTGATAATCAATCTTCCAAACGCAGCCAAGAATCAGTCGTTTCGAAAAAGTCCAAAATTAAAGAACCCGCCAAAAAATTGAAATCTAAAAAGAAAACGAAATCGAACACTTTGGTCAAAAACGACAGTGCACCGAAAAAAATAAGCTTGAGAAATATTAAGAAGAATAAACAAGAAACGGCTGAGAAGAAACAAACAAAGCCGGTCAAAAAAAGCAATGAAGTCCTCAAAAAGCCATCGGTGTGCAAAGTGTGCAGTTCGATTCCCAAAATTTCTGCTAGTTCTTCGAATTATTGTGATCCCCACAAGTTTATTACGTTGAACCCCAAAAGCAAGGTTATATCTTTACCTCCAAAGCCTATCGTGTCCGCCCAGTACAAAGCAGGAGTCGAAACAAATTTCAGCAACGATTCGAACGCCGAATCTCCTTTGGTAAAAGAGGAAGAATCAACATACACCTGCCCTTCGCCAAAGCAGAATTCAGAGACGAATCTAGAAGAAAAGAAATCCTCTGAAGAAATGGAACAAGCGTCTTCCATACTTTCTCCCAAGACTAGACACCTGACAGACATGGAGGTCCAGATTTTAGTCCGTGACGTCGAACAGATCTCAGCTCAGATACAGAAATACATCACAAAATGGGACCAAGTCCTCAAATCCGATATATCTGCAGACAGAGACGAAGACATCCGAAAAACCGTCTTCAGCGCATGTCATCTTCTAGACACGAAGCTAAAAAGAGCGAAAGAGCTCCTTTTGAAATACAAAGCGCTCACTTCAGGCGATACTTCGGTGGGAAGTCCGACTTCAGAAATGCTCGAGGCTTTGCTCTACTATCAGTTGACGCAGCTAGACGTCTCTTCGGTCATCAAGACTTTCAGGAGGCTCGATTCAATGCTTACATCACGAACCTGAACTTAAAAATGTATAAAAATGTCCCATGTGTTTGTTCTCATACTCAAATAAAACTACTCTGGCTAAGAAATGAGTTTAAGTATCATCTTGGTTTTCAGCAAACCTTAAGATCTCTTAAGATTTGGAGAAATGGCTAGCGATGGTGATAGGATGCCAATAGGAAGATAAAGTTAAAGATAAAGACGATCATTTCAAGGTAATCTGATTTCATGAAGATTATTCTTGAAGAAATGACATTTTTAAAAATTTAACTCATTTTATTTTCTTGATCTTAAATTATAGATAATTTCTTGAGATGGCTCTGTCAGGGCGTAAAAAGAACGTCTGGATTCAATTCCTCCTTCCACAGCGGTGACAATAGAAATGATAAGGCGCCGAGGAACAGTTATGACTGAATGAGAGGGTAAAGAAGAAAAAAATCGATACGGCCCCAAATGATCTTGTAATTCGAGTTTTATCTGACGTCCCGAAGGGATTCTAGTAGAAGAATACTGGGTTTAATTTCCTGTTTTTCCTTTTCGCACCCGCGTATTTGGAGTCTGAAATCTGGTAGGCGGTAATAAAGCTCGGCGGCTATAAACGAAAAGCGTTTTTCGACTTGTGCGGTTTCCGATCCTAAGGAGAGATACTCTAATGGTGTACACATGGTGCGTTACGGGAGTCCGTTTCCGTCTTTCCGAATACATTTATCGGATCCTCCTCCACCCATTAAAGAGCTCTTGGCGAAGGGCGCAGTTTAAGATAACCGGAGGCTCTAAATGACAACAACATTTAAGAGTTTACTTCTTAAATAACATTTTCCTTTGAAAATCTAAACCTGTTGGCCACATCTCTTTAACACCCCTCTTGCCCCATTTACGGTGACCCTAAAAAACGTGAGAGGGGAAACTCGTGAATCATTACACTCGGCTTTTGATGATGATTCTAGAAAAGTCTTGAAAACTTACTGGTTGGTTCTTGAGCAGGGTGTTCCAATGATGTCGATAGTTTGAAGTTATTCCCTGGATGTATCATTTTTAGGAAACCTTTCGTGAGATACGATCGATTTCTCATCACACCTGTTGACCTGTTGATCTCATTTTCCATACACCATACCTCATATATTATACGCCATGCTTTATACCTCTAACCCCATACCCTACATCCATACCAAAACCTCTAACCAAATAATGCAAATCTCATACCATACCTCATGCCATGTTTTATGCCATAAGTCATCACTCATGCCATAACTTCATAGCGTATCTCATGCTATGCCTCATGCCATATTTTATTCCATACCTCATTGCATAACGTCATGCCATAATCTCATGCTAAAACCCCCTTTCCTCTACCTCCCTTATCCTCTTCCACCTTCCTCCACCTCCTTCACCTTCGTCCACCTCCCTATCTTCCTCCACCTTCGTCCACCTCCCCAACTTCCTCCACCTTCGTCCACCTCCCCATCTTCCTCCACCTTCGTCCACCTCCCCAACTTCCTTCACCTCCTCCACCTTCCTCCACCTCCCACACCTTCGTCCACCTCCCTATCTTCCTCCACCTTCGTCCACCTCCCCAACTTCCTCCACCTTCGTCCACCTCCCCATCTTCCTCCACCTTCCTCCCCCTCCCCATCTTCCTCCACCTTCGTCCACCTCCCCAACTTCCTCCACCTTCCTCCACCTCCCCCACCTTCATCCACCTCCTCCACCTTCGTCCACCTCCCTATCTTCCTCCACCTTCGTCCACCTCCCTATCTTCCTCCACCTTCGTCCTCCCCAACTTCCTTCACCTCCTCCACCTTCCTCCACCTCCCCACCTTCCTCCACCTCCTCCACCTTCGTCCACCTCCCTATCTTCCTCCACCTTCGTCCACCTCCCCATCTTCCTCCACTTTCGTCCACCTCCCCAACTTCCTCCACCTCCCACACCTTCATCCACCTCCTCCAACTTCCTCCACCTCCCACACCTTCATCCACTTCTTCCACCTTCGTCCACCTCCCTATCTTTCTCCACCTTCGTCCACCTCCCTATCTTCCTCCACCTTCGTCCACCTCCCCAACTTCCTCCACCTCCCATATCTTCCTCCACCTCCCATACCTTCCTCCACCTCCTCCAACTTCCTCCACCTCCCACACCTTCATCCACCTCTTCCACCTTAGTCCACCTCCCTATCTTCCTCCACCTTCGTCCACCTCCCTATCTTCCTCCACCTTCGTCCACCTCCCCAACTTCTTCCACCTTCGTCCACCTCGCCATCTTCCTCCACCTTCGTCCACCTCCCCAACTTCCTCCACCTCATAATTTACAAAAAAGAGTGTAAAGTCCATAATTTTTTACAAAATGTTGACGTCTTTCATGGAAAAGGAAGTCGCAATAAATAATGGTAAAAATAGGTTTATAGAGAGTTTACGACAATTGGAGCGTGTGTGTTATCGTGAGAGGGTTGACTATTAGGGTAAGGGGAGGAGGATGAAGGGTGGGGGATATTGCTTTGTAAATATGCTCTTGTGAGGCTTAGCTCACTCCCCCAAGATAAGTCTCTAAGGAGGCTTACATATCCTGAAGACCAATAGGGCCCGACTCGGTAAGGACTTAGACGAATGGACTTAAAGGGGGCAAAACGATCTCGAAGGATCTCCGGAGGGAAAGCGAAGACGTGTGGTGGGGGGGTGAGGGAAAAGGGTGAAGGGGGAGGTTTAACTTATGCATACTTAAGCCGTCATGCCCGGTACTGGACATCTTCTTCCCCTGATTCAGCACCGAAATAAAACAATAAAGACCCTACGCTTATGTCATATCCCCTACTTAGGCTTATTGAAATTGGGGATTTGTCCCTTTTCTCTTTCAATCCTTTATTTTCAATTTTCCTGACCCTCTATTTTTCTTACTTATTTCATTTTTTATCAGACAGGATAAAAAGGAAATGTCCAAAGAGAAATTCCATCAAGGTTGGAAATCCAGCAACACCGCCATGTCTTCCAGGTCATCTTTTAAGGCGCAAAACGAAAATCAACTTTCTTTAAAACTTATTAAGCTAACCGACTGATGCTCCTGGATTTCGGATATTTTGATAAAATTTTAGTTTCTTGATTGGCTTCTCAAAATCTTAGTTTTGGTGTTTTAGATTGAAAATTGGTTTTTTCTTGAGCTTGATTTTGCTGCTTTTTACTGAAAATAGGCTTTTCTGAATTTTTGGAGTTTTGTTGTGACACCTACTTGTTTTAAATTATTGGAAATTGGGTTCTTTTGATTTTGGATTTTTAATAGAATTGACTTTTCAATACTTGATATTAGTTTTTATAGCTGAAAATTGGATTTTCTCGATTTTGGATTTTTAATGGAATTGGCTTTTCCAAAATCTTGATTTTCGTGGTTTTGACTGAAAGTGGGCTTTTCTTGATTTTGAATTTATAATAGAATTGGTTTATCTATATAATAATTATCTTGAATTTGGTAATAGTTGGGTTTTCTTGATTTTGGATTTTTATTATAATTAGCTTTTCCTTGATGTTGGTGTTTTAGACTGAAAATTGGTTTTTCTCGATTTTGGAGAAATCATTTTTTTTTTTTTTTTTTTTTTTTTTTTTTTTTTTTTTTTTCTTGATTCAGGGTTTTAAGTGGTTTTAGCGGATTTTTTTTTAAATAATATTAAAATTGAATTTTCTAACAATTTTGGTGTTTTCGTCTGAAAATTGGCTTTTCTCAATTTTGGGGAATTTGATCGACTTATTTTTTTTTTTTTTTTTTTTTTTCCCTTGAGTTTGGGGATTTTCGATAGGAAAATTTTCTTTTTCAAATCTTAATTTTGACGCTTTAGACTGAATCCGGGTTTTCTTGATTTTGGGTTTTTAGCTTTTTTTTTTTTTTTTTTTTTTTGTAATAAACTTGAATTTTTTAACTCTGAATTTTGGTGTTTTCGTCTGAAAATTGGCTTTTCTCGATATCTTCAAAAGACTGCATCAAAATAATAATTTCTCCACCAACACCATGGCTGAGTACACTTTTGAATAGTTTGGTTGGAATCTAACAGAGTGCTCTGAGAGCATTGCAATCTTGTTTGATTTTCAAAAAAATTGTCTTTTAGCGAATTTTTTTCTCTCTCTTTTTTTTTTTTTTTTTAGCATTCTGGAGTTATAAATCCCTTTAAACGCGCATCTCCTAATCAGAACATTAAGCAAAAAAAAACAACTTTTTTTTAAGAATAAAGAGCCTTCTAGAATTAGCTTTCTCAAAGTTTAATTATTCTTGAGTCTGAGGGTTGGGGGGTGGAAAAAAGTCAAGTTTTTTGGAAGCGGGGACACGGCTGGTATTTTCTTTTGTAGAAGTTACTTAATCTTTAATCCGACCTCTTTCCCCTCTCTCCCGCCCCTCCGTTCGTCTAAAAAGTTAAGATTTACTGCGTCCCTACAAATTATATTCAGCCCTAAGCCGGGGCGCAGCGAGGTCCCGGAGTTGTGAGGGGGCACCGCGATGTCGAGGTTTTGATAACGCACCCCCACCCTCTCCACTTCTCCACCCCATTCTTAAAGCCTATCTTAAACTGTTTATCTTCTTTTATATTAAAAGAAATGATCCCCCCCCGTCCTTCCCTTCTCTCTCAGGATCCGACGTAGTTTATAAACCGAGGTGGCAAAATTAAATTTATTTTTCTATCGCTTTTGATTTACTTCTTAAATATTTGCAATTTTCAAGTTTCACCTCTCGTGTAGGGATATATTCTTTTACAGGTACCTGTCTTTTACTCACGTTTTTTGGGTTACGAAGTCGATTTTTGACTCCCATTACTAAACTTTCTCAAAAATTCGTGGCTCTAGAGATCTCTCCACTAACACCAAAACCCCCTCCCCACATCCGCCAACCACCCCAACCTTCCACCACCTCCAGCCACACCCCTAACCATCTCTAACCATACCTAGCCACTCATTTATCACCTCCTCGACCCTCCACCACCTTCCCCAACATTCACCACCTCCCGCCACTCATTCATCACCTCCCCGACCCTCCACCACTTCCCCAACATTCACCACCTCCCCCCTACCTTCCGCCATCTCAAGCCACTCGTTCATCACCACCACGACCCTCCCTCACATCCCACCACCTTCCAAAACTCTCCCATTACCTGTCATACCCTACCAGACTACCAATAGAGCATCAGGTTAGAAATGGTATAGTTTTTCAATAACACCAACTACCCCCTTTCCGCATACCTAACACCCCCACCAATTTTCATCTCCTCCTCGACTCCCCCCCCTCACATTCCACCACTTCCCTACACTCTCCCATCACCTCCCCTACCCTTCCTGTTGATAGCTAATTAAAAGTTCCAATAAAACCAACACATTTTTTTTCGACGGTTTTCTTCGAAATCAGGCCATTTCTTGGAAAGTTCACATTTTTGCGATTCCTCACTTTTCAAGCCTCTTCGTTTATATTGTCGAGCTAAATATGGACTTCATAGTCCATTCACTATTACCACTTGTCTTAGGTTTAATTTAAACAATTAAATTTGGGTCAATTAAGAATATAATTAAAAGTTCAATTCACAAAGAGAAAGTGAACCATTAACTCAATAATTACATTTGGTTTTCTCTGCTTCCTGTGGGCCTATAAATATGAAATTTTAAGGGCTTTTTCAAAATATATTACAAAGCTATAATATAAAGGATCTGAGACAATCTAATGCCTGGGTTGGTATGAATATCCTTGAAAATTACCTTTAAAAATTATTTACTTCAGAAGCTCGTTTTAGAGCTTATTTTTAGCCCATTTATGTTTTTTGCAAGTCCTTTAAAAAAAAAAAAAAAAAAAAAAAAAAAAAAGACCCCTATAAATTAGGCATTGACAGAGCCATTGAAGGTCTCTAACTTACCTCTGACGTCTCTGGAAAGCTCCAAGTGCGTCAAAAGGCGGCATCGACCCCTCGAACTTTATCAAGGCTTTAAAATAAACCAATAAGAGAGATAATTTTTTTTATTAACATACACAACGTCTCGTATATGTATAAGTCTCAAGTTTTATCACAATGTTCTGTTTCCGCCTGATTGTACAAGCAGCATAAAATATTTTTTTATATTCCTCCGTCTCGAAAAACTTCTAAAAATAACTTATTCGAATTAATTAACATTAAAAATGCCAAACGCAGTAACATTATAACCTCTAGGTCAAAGATTTGTTTTAACGATAAAATTAGCACTATCTAAAAAATAATAAAATCGGGAACAAAAACGTTCGAAAAAAATATTCACACTAACATAATATACACAATTTTTTTTTCTTTCATATACAATTTGATACAACTTAAAAAAAATTATAATTTAAAATACAGAGTTTTTTTTTTTAGATTTTCTCGAAGAGAAATTGGTAATTTTAAGGACGTTTCCATCCTGGAATTTTGGTAACGAAAAACATAACTCAATAAACAAACCAATTTGAAGGGAAAAAATAAAATTCAGATCGAAGATTTTGTCCAGAAAGAGATTACTAGAAAAACGTTCTATTCACTAAAGGCCGGAATCTTGGTATTGAAAGGTTTTAAAATATAAAAATCGATATTTAACTCGCTAAGAATCAACGGAAGGCAGTTTTTTGATTCTTTATTAAAATAAATTAAGTAATTGTCCATTTGAAAATGGCACTGGGGGAGGACTAGTTGATGGATTTGTGGATGAAAACGGGAGTTTGGGGTCTGGCGAGGACGCTCATCCGGGCGGTGACTGCTTCGATCGGCCCGAGTTTTTCATCCCAATCGTTGTCGCGTTCGGGCTCAGAAAGGACCGGGGTCTCTTCTTCTTTCTGCTCGGGCGTTTTCCCGTTTCCGGTGTTCCCGTTCGTGTAGTTTTTGGGGACGACTTTGATCCCGTTTTCTGGAGGCTTCGGAAGAAGCATGTCCTGCATTTCCGTCCCGAGGTTCGATTCAGGATCCGCGGGCAAGCTCACTTTCATCGTTTTGCTCTTTTTCCGCCGGCAGACTGCCACTAAGACGAGGACGATCACAATAGTGATCAACAAAGTGATGATCATGTAGATCACATAAGCTTCCAAAATGTCTTCTTTCTTTTCTTCTTTGCTGAAACTCTCTTTCGAATCCAAAACACTCTCTTTATCGCTTTCAATTTCCTTCATTATTTCTGGCTCTATAATTATAGGAAGTGGGCTCGTCACGGTTTCTGTGGATGAAGTTTCTGAAGAGCTTGATGGCTCTGAAGATAATTCTATGAAAGGAGTTTCTGATGAAGATGGCTCGGGTTCTGTGGATGAAGAAGGTTCTGGGGATGATGATGGCTCGGGTTCCGTTGATGGTTCAGTCGATGAAACTGTGGATTCAGAAGTTGAGGAATCTGTCGTCGATTCTTCAGTGGTTGGGCTTTCGTCGATGTGGTCAAAAAGCTCCGTGACGTTTTCTACCGAATAGTTTTCTGTCACTGTCTCATTTTCTTGTTCTTCCAAAAATTTATAGGTTGATGATACCTCGGTGGTGTAGGTTTCATCATCGCCTGAGCCTTCGAAGTCGTCAGGGCTTGAAGAGACCGGGAGGGTGGACGCTTCTGCTGAGTAGTCGGGATGGGTCGCGTCGTAGCTGTAGTCTTCGAGTTCGCTCGAATTCGAAGTTAGAGTCGTCAGACGTTCTAAATCTTCGGTGTGGTTGCCTACGACGCTTGTGACGTCACGTGCTTCGTCGAAATCTGGTGTACTTTCTTCCGAATTTGGTGCAAGACTGTTCCTATCTTGGTTTTTAGATTCAGAAGATCCTAGGTTGTTTTCTTTCGGATTCATCATTAGGGTCGTTTCCTTTTCGGGTTCGGTCTCTTCAGGTTTTGTTTCTCCGGGGAATTCGGAGCTTTGAGGGTCGTCGGTCGGTGTGTCGTAGTCGTCGAGACCAGTGGAGAGTTTGTTGTCGCCGTCGTCTCCGGTTTCGCTTACCGGCTCGTTTTCATAGTCGTCGTAGTCGGGAGCTGGCTGGTCGGATTGAAGGTTCCCTTGGTCGCTCTGCATCGAATACTTAATATGTTTCAAATTGTGTCTAATTTGATTCAAGGACGGATCAGGCATAAATTCTCTTTTGCAAAGCTCGTTTTCGTCGAGTTTGCTCAGCCTTTTCCCCGCGTATCTCGGCGGGCTCGAACACGTCGGGTTGTTTTCGAAAACCTTCCCATCTCCGGAAAAGTTATCCTGCATTATAAGCAACGAACACGTGCAGTTTATGGGGTTTTCGCTGAGGTCGATCCTTTGTAAAGAACGCAATGACATTAAAACGTCCACTGGGACATCCGCGATTTTATTATTTGCCAAATTTAAGTAGGTCAAGCCTCTTGGAAGGAGTGAAAAATGCAAAGTTGTAAGTAGATTTCCGTCTAAATATAAATGATTCAAGGCGGGCACTTGATCGAATATCCCCGAAGGGAGGTCTGGTAAACCGCAATTTCCGAGATCCAACTCCTTCAAACTTTTGGAAACAATAACGTCCAAGAGTATCATTTGCAAAGGGTTCCCTCGTAGATAAAGCCCTCTGAGATCTTTCAGTTCTTTATATGCGAGGCCGCTCACGTGTTTGATTTTATTAAAAGACAAATCGATTTCGATGAGTTTCTTCATCCCTTGAAACGCGTCTTCCGGCACGTGTCTGATCTTCATGTTGCTCAACGTGAGGTACTTTGTGGAATGGAAATGTTTGAAAGTTGTCGCCCCTAATGTTATGGAGTGAAAGCGAGGAGGGAGGAAATTGACAACTTCGACGTCGACAGGGCCCCTTTGTGTCGACAAAGCCGATATGCTGCAGTTCGCCACTCGAAGTCCAGTCCCATCTTCCGTATAACAATGGCAGTTCTCCGGGCAAACCTCCGCATGAGCTAATCCAGCCGTCAACAGTACAACCACCACCAGCAACATCCTGAAACAAAGAAAACAATCAGTCCACCTTTTGCGGAATTAAGCGTTCAATTGTCGAAAACACCCTTGACCTTCTTAACATCTTTTGTCGGTGGGGAAAAGGAGGAAATCGTGGGAAGACCGTGAATGCGAAGAGAAAACATAAAAGGGGGTAAAACCTGGTTCAATTAGGTTCAAATTTGTCATTCGGATTTCACGGCCGACCACTTCACACACATCGCTCATCCATCCGCTAATAAAAATCATTGTGGCCTCGAACCCTAAACTCCCCCTGCTTTTGTTCTATTTTCTCAATATAATTTGCGGACACTTTATTGACACATGGAATCACAGCATAACCTTTGGAGATTATCTCCTCTATGATGTCAAAGGTGCCGTAAAAAGTGGGGGGAAACGATAAAAAGTTCGATTAGTTCCAATAAAAACCATGTTGACTAATCAGAAAATATTTTCAATTTAGAAATATACGAAAATAGCCAGTGAAAAAAAGAAAAGTTGAAATTAGCACACAGGTTGCATAATTTAAAAGCATTCCTTTTTCGGATTAGAATGTCACTTTCGGTCCTATATATGAATATATAGCACTTTTTCTTGGAATCTTTTAACTGGAAAAGGGTAAAACCGTGGAATTAAATTGAAGAACGACCTAGCGAGGAAAGTCGGAGTTGGGAAAGAGATTCGACGAATTTCCGTTGGGTGGCTCCTGGAAATGATGGACCAACAGGTGGCCGACCTTTAAATCAAATGAATGACAACTTTTTAGCCGTTTAAAAACCCTGACGAGGTATTTTATAAAGTTTTTTGGTAGTACAAAAAAAAAAAAAAGAGGCGGGCTGAGCTAATTCGGTCGGTTATTATTTTTTATGTTACGACATTTTCATGGTTTATTTGAGTCTGAACTTTTTTTTCCCCTTTTCGATTATAAAAACGCAGGTTGACAGGGTCCTGAGAGTCCCAAAGATTAACTTCAAACTGGCATTCTCGAAAAATTAAGTCGGTAATATAGAATATTCTAAAAACATCTTTCTTCAAGCAAAAATGGATCAAAAAGTGTTTTTCCGTACCGACGAATCTATTCATCCGATCTTAATATTAGCATATTTGAAATCAGCTCGTCAAAACCTACAAGATGACTACCTGTTTTTTCAAAATTTAAGTTTTGGTGGAAAATTGCATTTTTTATTATCCCGAGGAAAATTTTTTCGGAAAAACTGCTTCCTAAACAGCACGTAGTTTTCCGAAAGAATGAAAACGCGTTAAAAAAAAAAAAAAAAAAAAAAAAAAAAAAAAAAAAAAAAAAAAAAAAAAAACCTCTCCGATCATTTTTAGTGCCGAAAACAAGGAAACTACTTTTGGGGGTGGTAGTGCTGCGATCTCTTGAATGAGAAACAAACAATTCTGATGGGCGAATCCTCCTTAAATGAGTAGTTGTGGGAGGGAGGTATGCGTATTTACCATATAATGTACCTACTAATCCCAATTACCCCCTCCTCTATCAACTATCTCCCCCTCCCCCCCTATCCAAATAGCCCCAAACCCCAATTAGGTACTCCACCAAACTCTCTTTTAGAAAAATGGCCCAGGAGGAAGGACCCCCTACCCTATTTGTGCACCAAAATCTTACTTTTTATTACCCCAGCCATCTCTCCATATCCTCCCCTCCCCAAATATCCCCATCTATGAATCAACTGTACCCTACAAATAGCCTCCTAATCCCCCAATTACTCCATCTGTAATTTCAACCTTTTTTCACACCATTGCCCCTTTCAATACCCCCAATAAATAACCAAAATATTACCCGTTCTCAATCACCTCCCCAACTGCCCCCTCCCCAATTACTAGCACCATTACTCTCCCCATTTATCCCTCCAACTCGTCCTTTTGTCACCAAATAGCCCCCAAATTACCATACCCCTCATTACCTCACTAATTCCCCCATATATGCATTACCTTTAACTCCCCTGGATTAATTACTATAGCTATTATATTATAAAGAATGCATCTAAAAAAATGTTATCTTCAGGGATAAAAAAAATTCTTCTTTACGTGTATTTGAGACTAGAAGAACGACCTAGCGACAGAAATCTAAAAGGGGTTGACCCCCACAGTTCAAGTCCATCCCGCCGGGTGTCTCTTCCCCATTTCTCGAATGCCATCAGAATCAAACAGGTGGTTTCTTTCAAACAATCAATTTCTCACTATCGCAAGGTCGACGAACGTCCAAGAATTCGCGAATAAAGTTTTACATGAAACTAAGTAATTGACGTTATAAATGGGCGAACTTTATGCAAATGCATTTCTCTTTGCAGTTGCTTCCTTAAATGGTGTTATAGCCCAAACCCGACTTATTCTTCATGTTTCTAGTTTTTAATACCGGCACAAGTTCAAGCACAAGTTTTTAATCTTTATAATCATTCTGTCACTCGTTTTTGGAAGCCACAATTACCATCAGAAGACTTTCACTTCAACTATTCTTCGAATGCTAAAAAGATTGAAAATTTCATTGTTTACGAGGGGTATGAAATAATAGAATCGTATACTTGGGGTACTTAATAATTGAGAAAATCGATGACCCCGTCCTCTTTTTTAAACGTCGGTCTAACCCAATTAAAACCTTATTGAGACCCTACGAAGATTGAAATGAGGCGCCCTAATCAAGTCTCCTCCCCTGTCATCAGCCTAATTGTTTCCTTTCTAATCAAAAAAGCTTCCTGTGTCACGTGACACTTGGCTTGACTCGTTGATGGTCTTTTTTTGGAAGTCACGAAATACCCGGTCGTAAAATCACGGGATATATCCGAAGATTCCCTTTGGTTGAAAAGAAAAAGGCAATTTTTAAAACCGGTCGTAATTTTTAACGATGATTTACGATCTTTACAGTTTATAAAAGATTCCAAACACGAGACTCCTCAAGTTGGCTCCTTCCTTTGTCTAAATTAAGACTCGGGAAAACGTGACGGTTTATGCAGCGCTCAATGTTTCGCCATTTAAGTCATTGATTGTTTTTTTGCTTATTTTCACGATTTTTCAGTTTCGAGTATTTCGAGACCTACTCTCACCGGAAGTTTCGAAAGTTGTGTTGTTCTTTTCAATTTACGACAGTTTTAACATTTAAGTACTTGTCTGGAGTAACAGTACATCACTTTTCCTACCTATACCCCAACATATCCCACCAAGGGAACCTACCTCACCATACCCATGTATGTTAGCAAACCTATACCCATACCACCACACCCACCTACCACGATACGCACAATCCACTATATCCAAACATACCCACCATCACCTCACCACCTAACCTAACCACCATCAACCTTATGTATCCCACACTGGCATGAACCCCATCTATGCTGACATACCCCACGCCCTCCTACCTAACGTTAGTGATGTCAATAACTAAAAAATTTCCAGGTACCGCAACAGTTGAGTGGCATATCTAAACAAAGTTTTATCGTATTTTTAAGGTTTGTCTTTGAGCAAACAGATAAGGGGGCTGATATCGAAAGTTTCGGTTGAAGCTTTTAGCGATAAAGATACCTTGATGGTGATGATTCGTTAAGTCTTAAGGGTCGTTTTGGCCGCAAATCCTTTAAAATTTCACGTCTCCATTTATCACCTTTTTTTTAATCAAAATACCTGAAACAAATAAAACAATTTTTAGCCTCATGTTTAAGTTCAATCGCTGACCTTTCATTTTTCCGATCGCCCTTAAATGTCAGACAAAGAAAATCGGGCTAATACGAGTTCGAATTTCAATGTTGTGTCTAGGCGAAAAATGAAAGCTCAGGAAAATTGTTTATCGTTATTAAATGTCGTCGCGTGCACGTATACAATGCCAAAAAGAGTCAAAGGTATTCTCGTATGTGGAACGGGACCCGGTTAAGGGAGCGCCCCCTTCGCGTGTAATTGATTGCGGAGATCCGAGGCTGTGGGTCGTTTTGCAAAAAGCCTCTTCTTGTCCTCCCGACGCGAAAAAGTTTTTATAAGGAGTGAAATCCGAAGGGGGGTAGAAACACAAAAGGTTCCTAACTTTCCATTTTCGCCACAAATGTGAGTCAAACGTACCAAAAGAGGCGAATCTTTTGGCCCTCACAGTCAAGGTCTGCCTAAAAACCAATTTCTTTTTTAGGCCTTAATCCACGGACACTTCTATTCCTCCCTGCTTCCCCTGCCAAAAACTGAAAATACATCAAATACCTAGATGCTCACATACTACCATGGTATCGCCAACCAACCCATTTCTGCGCGGATAAGAGGATACTGAGAAAATTTCCGTATTTAAAAGTTCGATGATTAATTTTGTGGGCATGTGGTTAAGATATGTGGCGAAATGGGATAAAATGTAAATTCCGATAGTAGGCTATCGCTTATACTTTTCAAAATGAAACTTTTCACAAAAAACATAATTTAGTGCTGATTCAAATTCCTCCTGGACCTTTCTGGTTGTTAATAAAAGTCTCTTCTCCAGACATTGCTGCACCCTGCTACTCTTATCTTATTAATTAGCATGTTAATTATTATTGTTTTACATGCATTAAGATAAAATAGACCTTTATTTTTAGCATGACAATGTTCGACAGGAAGGAAACAAGGTGGTGCCCAGCTCCGGACCTTTCGACAAAAACATAAATCAATGCTTCTCCTATCTGGAAATAGAGGGGGCTCCCTTTTAAAATCTCGCCATATGCTTCTCTCTGAGGTTTTATCGTTCGACAATTTTCGTTCGATCATTTTCGAAACGCGACGAATAGAAGTCACTTCAAGAATTTATAAGTGATTCAATGAGAAGGGTTTTCATTTTATAAGTAGCACTTGTTTCAAGTACATTTCTTTTGGTTTTTAAGTTTTTTTTAACCTAATTAGTCCGCTTCTATGAAAACACAAAAAACCTCTGTTTTAACTTTTTAGTTTAAACATTTCGTATGCAATTGAAGATTATGGTGTAAATTAAGTAATTGTTTTATATCCTTAAACGAGATAACGACGGAAACAGAAGGCAAACAGTGACAGTAAAGCAAACAAATCGACAGAGATGAAAAAATTACACGAATTTGGGCCTTTACGAAATATCCGGCAGAAGGAAAAGCATCCTTTGTGACACATTCTTTTACAAATTACGTAATAGGTGTGAAAAGATTGCAGAATTTTAAGTTTTAAAAACAAACTTTCCTTTAGGAAATCATGGATTTTCCAACATGATCAGTTTTGAAGGTTGTCCAACCTTTAAAATGAGAAAGGTCCAGGTTGAATGGGACCAGTTTTATTTCTATAAATAAAAAAAAAAACCGAAAAAATGTGAGTAAAAAATATTCTAAAAACCTTCCTTCATAATCGGATAGAACAGAGCCCTCCTAAAAAGAATTAAAACTAAATAGGAACTCCGAACGAGTTAAAAAAGTCCGACTCCTTTCTCGAAAAAGATCGCCCCTGACTCCGCCACCTTGGGAGAGAAAGTTGTTAAGCGTCCAATTTAAACTTCCCGACAAACACGATATTCGTCAAAAAAAACAACGAAATTTTCGTCAATTTTTCCTTTTTGATTTCGAGCCAAGCATCTTCCCGTGGAAACTGGGCCAAGTGGAAAAATTTTATCCGCGTTTGTATTGCAGCCATGGCCCGATTATTGATCGTAGAGCAGCAAACTATTCCCTTTTTGTCAAATAGACGTTTAACATAACTTTAAATTGTTCAGTTTCCTTTCAATACAAAATATTCACCACATCAAAGAAATTTTTAGCAATAATTTTTCTATTGGCGAATATAGAAGGGAAGTAACCTTTTGACATCGTCGTAAAGAGGTATTTTGTATGCGTGACTGGATTCAAAAGATGCGAGTTGTAAAAACCCACAGATTTTTACGGCTTCGACGACATTTCTTTTCAATCTTGGTTGTTTTTCAGGCGGAATTATGTTCCCATCAAAAAAAGAATAGGGCGCAGCTATCTCGATTGACCCGACAGACTTCTGGATAAGAACCATTAAGACCTTTCAGCGGTATCAAAGCCCAAAAATGTAACTCGACACCACTTATTGAGAAGATAATCTTAAAAACTTCAAATATCATAAAATTTTTTGTTCTTTTTATAACAGGAGATTAATATTTCGTTATTATTTTTGATTCGATACGCCACAAAAGGAAATAGGTAATAGAACTATAACGATCTAGGTCACGATGTTCCCGTCCCCGCTGATGAAACTGAACTTGACCGAGTAGAAGCCGATCTTTTTTCATTTTTCAACCGGCTCATAATCGTCCTTCACGTTTAAATGACCATTGACAGGGATCATTTTCTCCGCCAAGCTAATTCCACCTTTTAACAAAACAAACGGTCTTTTATGTCTCAATGCCTACCGATGGAACCGACATTCTTGAATACTCCAGATCGCTTACATAATATGAAGTAATTCCTTATGCAACATTGAAGAGAAATTATATTTTTATTATACCAGCGTTAACCTACTCATACAAACTTTATGGTTCCATAAATAATGTTTATTATGTATGAAACGTTAATTAACAACTTTCAATTCATTTTTCTGCTTTTAACAACCATTAACATTCTAAATTCAATAAATAATAGCTATCTATGTACTATCTAGAAAAATTCAATATAGGTAGTGAGAATATAAAGTTAATTGCCTTCCTATTTTTAAAATAAGGGAATGAAAATTGGCACAGGAGTGACACATAAAAACCTCCCAACTTCCCCCCCCCCCAATCTCCCGTCATCATCTACGTTCTAAAGGATGGGATTGTCTAGATTAGGATAACATGATCGATCCTCTTCGAACTCGTAATTTTTTAAGGAAATTTGATTTTCAAGAAGCTCCTTCGTGCTTTTTTTTTTTTTTTTTTTTTTCCATTTATTGTAATACGAGAAAGATCAAAACCTAATACTTGAACGTATAGAAACGATCCTTTTTTTTCCTGCTCTTCTGCTATAAGAGGCTTTTTTACTATTAAAAATAAAAGATTGTTTTTTGTCCTAAGTGTGCAGGGTCTTTCATGGTGACAAAAGCGTTGGAAAAACGAAAGGGGAGAATAAAAAGGGGCTATAGTGAAGGAAAAAACGTCCCACACATTTTTTTAATTGCTTCTTAATAAATTCGCGCTTAAAAACATGACGTTCGGAACCTTCATTTGTTTATTCGACGAAGATTTACTTTACTTGACCTTCGGCTCGTGGGGAAATTCGGTTGCGAAACCGCACTGGAAAAAAATGTGTCGGTGCTAATGTACTTGAGAATGCGGTTCTAAAGTAAGCCGGATTGAAAAATGAATATCCTATCGTACTTTCATTTCCTGGTCATATTATGGCCATCCTTGCACATCTTAAGTTATTTTCGTGAACTTTGCTTTCTAGCTTTTCCTCCGGTTTGGCAAAAACTTTCGATTTCCGGTTCATTTTTCCTTTTCAAGGACTTTTGAAATGAAACCAGTCAGGACTCACTGGGATCATTAGTTCTTCCATATTCGCCAAAAAACGGTTTTTTTTTTTACATTAATTTGATGGCAAAAATGAACCAGATTCCCAGACAAAACGTTTTTTATGTTCACTTTTTATCAAGATTTTAAAAAGAAAAAAAAAATTACAAAATCCTACTGCCTTGAGTAAAAAATTATCTAATGGGTCACCCACTTTTTAGGTTTTTTTTCTTTCCTGGTTGAAAAAATTGTTTAAATATGTACTCACTAAAATAAAAAAGTTAAACCCTCAAGATCTTGATTTTGATGGATTCATTTGTCCGGAAAATCTGTAACAGAAAAAAAGAGGGACATTAATAACGGCTCCGAATCCAAAAAACGAGCTAAAATTGTTTTAAAAATATTATTTTTAGGCGTGAAAATACCTTATTTTTTTCCTTTAACCCTGTTGATTTATCGTGATTCACTCGGAATGCCGACGTCGGGAAAGGTTTGTTTGGAATAGAAGACCCTGTTACGTTATTTAAAAATAAATCTTCAGATTATCGCCTGAAAAAATTTCTTTTCCTGCTAATCTTTAAAAAAATCATTTGTGTCGAATCGATTATGAAAACAGTAATTTTGGACATTGAACAAACATCGTTTATCTTCGTATCCTTGAATAAAACTGCATTTTTATCAGGCAAAAAAAGACAAATTTTCAATATTTTATCAATTTTTCCAATTTTTAGAAGAAAAATTTTATTTCGATTTATCCAGGAGGTTCTTCGGCTGCCAATAGGCTCATTCATTGCCCCCCCCCCTTGTTGCTGTTTTGGTTTTTCACACATAAAGACTATCACGTCACTAATTTATTTCAAAAAAAGATAAAAAGGCCAATGAGTTTATTTTTTCGTATCGTACAAAGGAGATTTATCTTGATCTTTTTTTCTTCGCATTTCGGACACTTTGAACTTCGGCCTGATTACTGACGAATCCTTCACGCCCTAATTCGCTCTTTTTGAAAAATAATCAAAACTTGAGTTTGAAAGGTGAATTGCGAACGGATTTTGATTTTTAATTTTAACCTTTTGGCTATGAAAATTCGTTTTTGAACATGATTAATGAGGATGACAGAAAAAAAAACTGCGCCCATTTATGTCTTGAGGAGTACTCGGAAGATAATTTCCATTGTTGTTGTTAGCCTTCATTTGTCTCGGCCTTTTTAACCGTTTAAGTCCATGACGGTTGATGACAATCTCTTCAAGATGATCATCAAACCGTGTTTCGATTGTATCGTATAAATTGTGGACGCCCACGTGTACGATCGTGAAAAATTTTCAAATTACAGGAAGTACGATTGTTCCATAAAAACTACTTTATGTGGGTGACATATGACGCATAAACCGACATTCTTCGTGATGTCACCTTTCGACCACCTGCCACTTGGGTCAAATCTATCACATCCAGCTGGAATCTGAGGTCAAGAGGTTTTCCTCATAAACTTTGTGGATTTCATAAGTTTTGGTTTGTTGAAATTTGCTTCAAAGGAATATCCTCATCTTTGTTTTTAAACAGCCTTTGCTAAAGAAGCGTTTTTCCTATTTGGACTACAATTGAATTGTTCCTCCCATTTGAAATTGTGTAAAACAGAAACCACAACAGAAATAATGAAAAAAACGGCTCAAAATGAGAAAATTTAAAAATTATATAAAGACCACACGGAAACTACCAATCTCAGGGAGTGCAGAAAAAAAGTCAATTCCATCCAACGTGTCCAGACTCAGAAGTGCCACCATCCTCCAGGGGAATTTTTAAAACTTCTCAAAAGTTGACCTATCATAATTTTTAAAGGCTTTTTCCACTCTCCTATGTTTATCAATGAAAATAGTCACGGATTTCTCGGATGTTTATTCAGAGCACGTGTCCGAAATAAAGTTTATTCTATTTAAGACAACTTCCTGCATTCAATTTTTTTTACTGAACCAAGGAGGTAAAAAAGCTCGTTAATTAATTTTAATATTTAAAAAAAAAAACTTGAAAATAACTGGGCTTCAAATTCAACTAATCGGCTTTATTTGATTACCGTTAGGATAATTGACAAGTAACTTTAATTACTTGCTTTAATGTTTATTTTCGTTTTTCCATTATTTTCCGGATACTGTAACGGTTCTTGGGAAACATGAGCTTTGAAGAAAAAAAAAAAAAATGTTTTTGCTGGGGTCAATCGGACGAGTGGTTCTCGAGTTGGGAGTTTTTTCATGCAAAAATCAAAAAGATTCGGAAGTTGTAAAAGAACAAAGTCGTGGACGGCTTCTCTTTTTAATCTCGACATCTTAATCAGATTAGCATATTTATTAAGTCGTCGCTTCAATCAAATTTAATCACGAGTTTTCACTTTCGAAGACAAATTGGATGTTTGGCTAATTTAATCAAACAAAACGGACCACGATTTATTACACATCAAACTCTTTTAAAATACTTTACAATGTTTTTTTATTAGCGGATTTCCGTAGGAAAGTAGACTATTGAGGTGGTCGTCACGGAGGCTCCCAGGCTTGAGGCTTATATATTCGTGATCTGGAAGCTCTAGGGATCACAAAAATATAGGTTGTTCCTTTCATGTGTTTTTTTTTTTTTTTTTTTTTTTTTTTTTTTTTGCAAATATTTCCAAAAATTTGTGAAAAACCTCAAAATCAACATGGTAAAGCCTAATTTTCGTTAAAAAAACTTCGAAATCAACATTTTGGAGCCTAATTTTCGTGAAAAACCTCAAAATCCACATTTGTAGCCTAATTTTCGTAAAAAAAAAAAAAAAAAAAAAACCTTAAAAATCAACATTTATAAAGCCTAATTTTCGTCCAAAAACCTGAAAATTAACATTTGAAAAGCCTAATTTTCGTAAAAAAACCTCGAAATCAGCATTACCCTAACCATCCCTAACCATTTATGAAGCCTAATTTTCGTCCAAAATCAACATTTGTAAAACCTAATTTTCGTAAAAAAAAATAAATAAATAAATAAAAAATAAAAAAATAAAATAAAACCTCAAAATCAACCTTTATAAAGCCAAAGTTTCGTGAAAAACCTCAAATTCAACATTTGTAAAGCATAATTTTGGTCAAGAAACCTCGAAATCAACATTTATAAATGCCTAATTTTCGCCAAAAAACCTAAAATCGACTTTAAAGTGACAATTTTTCGTCAAAAACCTCCAAATCATGGTTATAAGAGCAAATTTGTTTTGTCCAAAAATCTCAAAATCAACGTTTTAAGTGCGACTTCTTTTGTTAAAAACCTCAAAATCAACATTTTAAAACCCAAATTTCCCAAATGTTAACTTAAAGTTAACATTCAGAACATTTGAGTTTGGGACCTCTGGTTTAGAAAACCTGGAAACTGGACAAATATTTCAAAAATTGGATCATACCCTAAATTTTTGGAAAGTTAAGGCTCATTAGCTGTACTAAAAGTGCTTTCAAGTCATCGGGTTTTGAAAAATTTCAATCGCCTCATTGGTCTTTATCGCTGAATCCAAAATTCACCATATGGTCGAAAGGGAAAAAAATTTATTTCACACATCCATTGTGTCGCACAAAAAGTTGTCTGGGCCTTTTTTAAAGCATTGTGTGTTAAACAAATAAATTCCCACCTTTTCCCTCTCTTTACGATTAATCTACACGCTGCAGAAGGCGAATGAATGCGATTCCCTTTTTTATTTCGTTTTCTTATTTTATACCTCCGCAACTCTGTACAAATAAAGGCATATCAAGGCGACAAAACGACATTGATTGATTCCTTAGGGTGCGACCCCCTACAGCTAACGGTTTCACTAAATATAATTACAATTTACATTTAATATGTAACGAATAAATAATTTTTTTAAATTCCTTTTTAGGGCAATTTTTGCAAAATTAAAGTTTTTTTTATAGCTTTAATTAGAATAATACGAATATTTAATACATTTTTTCAGTTTCTACGGGGAAAACAATGGAAAAATTAATTAGAAACAAAAGCGATTAGTATTCCCAGGCAGAACTTTTCCGTCTTCCAGATATACCTGTGTTTTATTTTTTTTTATCATGGGAGAGGACCTTTCCGTGATTGGAATACCCAGCGGCAAGAAAGAAAAAAAAGTCGTCTTTCACCGTCCTGTCAACCAACCCTTTCGTCTTCGTCCTTGCTTCCGTTTAATGCATTTTTTTCTAAATCCGTCTTTCAACTTTCTATTGTGATACTCGTGGGAAAAAAGACGTTTTTTACGCACAAGGACGCGGGAAAAACGACGAAAATAGCCGGAATGATTAAAAGACGTTTGATGACTTTGCGATTCGAACAATAGACAACGGGTTCAGGTAATTTCGTTACGTAACACCCCCAGTCTGATAGACCGACAAACCGGTGGTCCGATCTTCTATAAATAGAGCCGGGGCCTCTTCAAAACACGTGTTAAAACAAACTGGGACTTTGCATAATTACAACAAAAAGGTGAAAAAAACGGGGTCAATACTTTCTGGAACAAAAATAGAAACTTCTTTTTTTTTCGTTATGTTATTCTATATCGACAAGGCTGATGTATCGTTTTACACGATGTCCTTTCAGAGAAAAAATATTTAGTACTCAAAGATAGCATATGCAGAAAAAGGATTTTCGAATGTAGACCTTGAAATAGTTTCGGACACTTGATACTGGAACGTTTAAAGAGTCAAATTACCAAAGGACAAATCACATTGTGAGTTGTGTAACTAATAAGTAACGAGATCTTTTTCACGAACACTTTTGTACGGTTTAGTAAAGAAGAATTACCTATGCAGGAAAAAAATTATTTTGTTTCTCAAGGATGCGGTTTTCTTCCGAAAAAAGAAGTTCTCGGATTAGAAGACGTGCCCTTGAAAAAATTATCTAAAATATTTCGGTCAAATAATACCAAATATGTACCTAATTCTTTTTTTTTTTTTTTTTTTTTTTTTTTTGTCTAACGATTATACACGTTTTTGCAATTTTTTCCTCCCCTAAATCTTCCCGTTACGGGGGGAGGAACCTCAAACACCCAGGGACTGGGCCAAATAACTGTCCCAGTGCGGGAATCGAACCCGCGACCTTTGTGCCCGAGAGGATTAAAACAAGGGCCTCTCGTTCCAAACCCCACGGCCGCGCAAGTCCCCATAATTCTTTTGAAGTTTTGATATCTCGTTTAGAAGAACTCTTGCTCAAAAGGATCTATAGTGAAACTTCCCAAAGCGGACACTTCCAATAGGCGGACACCTCCCATAGACGGACACTTTTTTAGTCCCCGTCAAATTTATATAGGTTTTAATATGATAAAATCTAATAACAGGACACTCTAATATCAGGACACGGACAATGCTTTTGCCTCAAAAAACTTCTAATAAAAGGACAAAAAAAAAAAAATTTTAATGTGTCAACGTAATATGTAATCCCTTATTTTACAACGTCTGTTTTTTTTAAATTGAAATTTTCGTTATCGCTGTCAAGCGTTTTAAGACAAATTATTTATAGTTTAGATCTAGATAGGTAACATTGACATGTGAATTTTTTTAATTTATTGCATTTCTAAGAAAGCAATTTACCACCCCTACTTTCTGATAAAATAAAGAACCCATAATTTAGTTTTAATTCTGGATTCATAGTCAATACGGCTCCAGAGAAAATATATAAATAAACATGAAAGGAACATCCTATATTTTTGTGATCCCCAGAGCTTCCTGATCACGAATATATAAGCCTCTGGCCTGGGAGCCTCCGTGACGACCACCTCAATAGCCTACTTTCCTACGGAAATCCGCTAAAAAATTAAAAAACTGTCTTTGAAGGAAAAAGTGGAAATCATTAAATTTAATGATAAAGAAAAAAAAAAGTTAGTAAGTAAAAGTATGTTGGTATTTTATTTGGAAACTTCTCATAAAAGGACACTTCTAATAGGCGGACAATTTTTTGATCCCCATCAGTGTCCGCCTATGAGAAGTTTCACTTCTAGCTGGAAGCTGGAAATTAGCCTGAAGGAGTGATTTTCAATATTTAGCTCGAAATATCTATACATCAAAGGGTCAATGTCAAGCTTAACTGGTCAATGTCTTGCTCAAAAGGTTCTGTATCTATAAAGCTTACTAGTGATGCCCAGTCCAAATAATCAATATCTATACAGCTTAAAGGGTCAATCTCCAGCTTAAAAGGGTCTACATCTATTTCAAAATGGTCTCTATCTTTGCAGCTTGAAGGGGAAGTGCCCACGGGCCATTATCCAGCCTAAAAGTCAACAGCAACCTCATAAGGGTCTAGATAGCTTCAAGGGTCAATCTCCGGCTTAGAAGGGTCAATATCTAGCTCAAAAGGGTCTCTATCTATACAGCTTGAAGGGCCATTGTCCAGCCTAAAGGTCAACAGCAACCTCATAAGGGTCTAGATAGCTTCAAGGGTCAATCTCCGGCTTAGAAGGGTCAATATCTAGCTCAAAAGGGTCTCTATCTATACAGCTTGAAGGGCCATTGTCCAGCCTAAAAGTCAACAGCAACCTCATAAGGGTCTAGATAGCTTCAAGGGTCAATCTCCGGCTTAGAAGGGTCAATATCTAGCTCAAAAGGGTCTCTATCTATACAGCTTGAAGGGCCATTGTCCAGCCTAAAAGTCAACAGCTACCTCATAAGGGTCTAGATAGCAGGGTCAATTTCCAGCTTAAAAGGGTCTACATCTATTTCAAAAGGGTCTCTATCTATACAGCTTGAAGGGGGAGTGCCCAAGGGCCATTGTCCAGCTTAAAAGTCAACAGCTACCTCATAAGGGTCTACATAGCTTTAAGGGTCAATCTCCAGCTTAAAAGGGTCTATATCTAGCTCAAAAGGGTCTTTATCTATAAAGCGCGAAGGGTCTAGCATTTCATACACAAACAAAAAGCTCTCATTCAGTTTATTGAATTAATACGTCATAATTGATGAAAAAACCGTTTGTTTACTTTTGTATCTAGTTATTAGTCTTCCAACTCCACCCTCCGGAGCCCTATCTCTTTCAGCCTGTCACTTTTAAAATTTAAAAAAAAATTAATACCACGGTTTAAAAAAGAAAAAAATTGAAATCTATTTTTAGAAGCAATTCTTTTATAAGGTGGGGATGATTGTCGGGCGTAACTTTAAATTGGTACGTACTCGTAGACAGAGAAAAAAAAAATCAATTTTTCCTTCAAATCCAAACGATTGGCCTTCAAAAAGTGAAAAATCGAAATTGAAGTTGAAGGTTTAAAAAAAGACATTTAAAACGACTCTGCGATGATTCAAGGTGAAAAAGAAAAAGAAAGAAAAGAAAAAAACAGACGAAGGAAAGTCCTACAAATACGGTTCGCGGCTGGGCAAGAAATCGGAACCGGTTGACCGAGCTCTGGGGGATTTCTGACCATCTGGACATCATTGTTAACCCCGGTGTCGAGACCGATAAGAACCCGCACGTTGACATTTATCCAAATTCGTCGACGACGACCTTTGATCCAGTCAAGGTCACCTTACAACCTACATATCTCAACCTAAGAACAAAAAAATAAATTTTTTTTTGTCAACAACCAGCAAAAAGCTCTCACACATCGTCCTCTTATCCAAAATCTACATAAAGGAGGCCAATATTTCATTTGGAAATCCCAAAATCTACACCATAAAACCGCAAAAAAATGTGTTTTTGGACAAAAAGTTTTGGCAAGATTTTGACGAAAAATATTTTTTTATAAGAAAACTATAATTAATAAAGGTGAAGGTCTGCCCAAAGAGACTGATCAACTTAGAGAAGTCAGCAACAGCCAACAATCATATTCAATGGTGTAATTCATTGACGTCATTTTTTTCAATCACAATTTTTTACCTCTATTTTTTGAGTTAAAAATAGAAACGCTAATTGAAGTGAGATTTTTTTTAGTTTTTAAGACGATTAGCCTCTTTTTGAAAGCATGAACCGTCCCTAATTTTACCAGGAATACCGCAAATGTCGTTAAGTCATCAAGTTCCCTTTTTCGGTAGTGGGATCCTCGAAAAAAAATCTCTGGGAGTGGTAGCACGGTCGAGGGGTCAAAATAATTACTATGCGTCTCATGATAAAAATCTATACGCATCCGATTTTCGTGATAATAAAAGGCATTAAAGCCTTCACAGGAAATAATGGGCTAATTCGTGGTCTGAACATTTCAATTTTTACGATCTACAAAAGAGAAACCGCATTTTCCACATTTTGCATACTGTCAGTTCCTGAAGAGTAATCTAATAAATCGAAAAAACCCGACAACCGCTTTTTCTAGGGATATTGTATGACAAAAAGGGTTGTATGGCTACTTGTCAAAACGATAAGACAGATAGAAAGCTTAAAAATGGAGCATTTAATTTATGTATGAGATAAACCAATCGATATGAGGGCATATAAATTTTTTTTTATGGGTAATAATGCTGCGGTTGTGTCTAGACGCTATTTGAGATCGCGTTTTTCCAATTTTGCGGGAGAGAGAAAAAAAGAAGGGCTTTAATTTCTCACGGAAAGATAGAATTACTGAGTTAAAGGGCTCCTATCAAGGTCGTACTAAGCGTGACAGCTTCTGAAAAAAATCAACTTTTTATCTGGATCATGAGTCGCCGTCTTGGATATGATGAAATTGTTGGCAAATCGAGGGTGTGAATGAGAAAAAAAAGGTCATAAAAATTCTCTCAAATGCATGATTTCAAAATAAAGATAAATTTTGAAATCATGCATTTTTGAGAATTTTTATGACATTTTTAAGGTTTCTTAATTAAGGTTATGTGGGATATTCGTGATGTCATATCATGAACATCCGACTTCAAATGAAATTGTGCTAAAAAAGGAAAACTATTTTACGGAGGGTAATTTTTTCGGTGTAAGGTGAAACCTCATCATCGTTCCATAAACTTAATCGGAATGTCAATTTTGAGAACGGATCTTTTCCCAGAAAGGATAACAACAGGCTTGTTGGTGTGATGATAACTATGATGCTCTTGGGGTCAAATTTTTGCATTTTATGTTTTTTGTAATTTTAGTTCCAAAATTGAATTTCTTCTATTTTAAAGTTAATTTTTATCTTTTTTGGTCAGATTTTAGCTTTCTTACGTAGATTTACCCCATTTTCTGACATTTCAGAGTTTATACATTTTCCTCTTTAATTTTGGTGTTTTTGACCTTAATTGTAGTCTAGAAGAAAGCCAACTTTTGGTCTAATTATGACGCTGGAGCTCCCCCAGACTTCCTCAAAAGTACTCCCCATCTCGACCACCCTTCAGCATCATCAAACACCCCACTACATAGTACACGTGACAACCAAACTAAACAGAATTTCGTCCCTAAAATTTCCTGGTTTTGCATGGTGGGGCCACGCGTCCCTAGAACGTTCCACCCCTCTAAGTTATGGCCTATAAAATAAGGATAAACTGGGCAAAAAGCTTAATAGTTCGAAGAGAAACTCAGTGATGCAAAGTTTCCCTGACTCCAACTTGAGGGCCTTATTCTCATTACAATGTTTCTTAGCTTTTAAGGTCTATCTTAAACATTTTGATATCACATAAAAAACAAAAAAATACTTATGAGTGACTTATCGTATTTGTTAAACACCCTCTTGTCTTTTCAGATAAACTTCATATCAAAAATAATATTTTTTATTTTGTTTATCAACTCCCTTTTTTTACCCTTAAGCGAAGGAGATTACATAAAAAGTAACCGCTTATGAATGCCTCAAAATTAAAATAAACGTCCCAGTCGCAGGTTTCTGTTTAATAATAAACTGCATTGTGACTTTCTGTTTGTTTCTCTGCCAAGTTTACCTATTTTAGTATCGGCCTCTATGGGTGTATCGAAAATTAGGAACATCTTTTAAACGAAATTATGAATTATTAGCACTTGGAAGTTCAATTATAAAAGGCACGTGTTCGATAGGCCTACAATAGAGCGCGACGAATAAAAGGAGTCTGAGCTATCTATACTATTAATTTTCCCCCTTTACTTTTCGAATTGGACACAGTTTACGCTTTTTTACTGCTTAGTTAAAGCCTCATTATAAAGATCATCGAACTCGGTAAAATTTAACGAAATTTTGAGTTAGCATAAAAAGTTTTCAAATCTTACGTATAGTCCTTTATTAAAAGAATAAATTCAAAAATGTTTTGCAAGTCAAAATTTTTGTTTCCTTTATCAATTTTTCTGTCTTGAGAATTTAAAAGCGGTTTGTTTAACATAAACATTACAGCTTATACAGACGAAAGAAAGTTTACTAAAAAATTTCTGTTTGTTAATAAACTTCATTCAAAGGCTTATCTTATTTATTGTATAAACTATTTTTCTAATATTAGCATTCAAATATTTTTAAGTTTATTGGGGTGAGGCATTCTTGAAATAAAAGAAGGTTCTTGTCCAGCATAAGAGTCCCCTTGCCTCACCCCCATGGGATGTACGTTCCTCAGGAACGTGGTGTACATTATAATTTTTTTTAAATTTTGCAGTTTTTTTAAACATTAGCCTTTAATCTTGGATTTTTATGCCTTTTGTATGATAATTATCTTTTATAATTTTTACGATCATTCCTTGAGGTTAAGGCCGGTCAAGTACGTATCGCTGCAGAGACGATACTGCCTCAATATTTAAAAAAAAAAATTGATAAATTTTATTGCCTGAAAAAATATGATGATTCCGATTTTAGATTCTCTAATGAGGAAGATAATTTAAAATAAGGCAAAAATTTGTTTTCACTGAATTTTGCGATTAGTTCAATTTTTGCACTAAAAATTGTGTATTTTGAGTAAAAAATAAAAAATTTTAAACTTACCCAAAAAAAATTTTTTTTTAATTTTTCCAGGAGATGAAAATTTTTTCACAGATAAGCGAGAAGACGAGAGGAAATCGTTTTTTCCGCTGGGTTTTTATTGCGGGAGGTTCACTCGCGTAGGTTTAGTTAAGAACTGACAACTTTCGACCCCCTCGATAAAACGGGGAGCCGGGCAGAGGAGCCCCCCCTTCCGTCACCTTCCTCCACCAAACCTCGGCCCCGGCCGGCTTCCACGCCGCGTTCGCCCCCACTTTCACCCGGCGACCGTCCGGCTTTTCCGAGACGGGATACGCTCAACATCATTCATGAAGTCCAACGTCTTTCTTTGACTCACAAAAACGTCCCTTAACTTTCACGGAAGTCTAACGAATAATTTGGAGCCGCTCCAGATCATTTTCAATCTCGAATCAACTTTAAAATGTACATAAATGAAAGCCTAAGCTGCCAAAATTATTCAATTTTTCATCAATTATCTACCAGTATCCCTAAGTCTCTCATTTTGGCGAGTTTTTAGCGTCTAAACTTCAGATAAAAATGAGGTGGAATGTATAGGGTAGGTAATTCCGGAGTTTTGGAGCGAGGAAAAATTTTTTTCCTCACTATATGTATATATTTAGCTCATAGTTTTAACCCAAACAAATATTTTTAGCCTTTATATTATCGGTCTACAAATAAACTAAAAGGTGTAAATTGTAAATTTCTTATGCAAATAATCATCTCAGCGTAGCGACTCTTTGTGCCAAATTGGCAATAGATACAATTTCTTAATATAAATCCGGGCGAAAAAAAATTTTCTTCATTTTTCACTTTTCGCCCTAATCGCTTTTGTTTAGATTGTGGACGTTCGCCTACTGCGATAGTCAATCAAAAAAGTGTGCCAAGGAAAAAACACCTTAATATTTTGTCTAGTTTTTCTTTTAGGCCGAAAAAAAACAATTGACATAATCAGAATTATATTCATGGGTTGTTGCTTTGTGATTTTTTTGACGTAGGAGCTCGTAAAGTATAAATGAAAATGTTTCCTGCGTCTGTCGTCCATTTGGGCTCCGGTGCCAAATAGCTCTCGCTAGACCTAGACGTGGCACGAATGCAACTTTTCAAGGTATTCGAGCTCGATTCAAAATATTTAGAAAAAAATACACGAGATTTAAAGCTATTAGGTGGGTTCTACGGATGCTGTAAAAATATTTTAGAGCTCCGGAACAATCGGCAGTAAAAACAAAAACGGAAGCACGAGAGTTGAATTTTTAAAATCAGATTCTTAATTATAATTTTTCCCATTTTATAATTCTGGAAAGGTCTATGCAACAGCTTCTTCAACAAACCTAATTGAAAAATATGGAAAACTAAATGCTCCATTTCAAAGGGGGAGGATTTCAAGTCTAGAAATGCAAAAAA